>VZQC01015242.1:357444-433659 GCA_009823505.1 Rhizomys pruinosus | reverse complement strand
AAAAAAAAAAAAAAAAATCACAAGGGCTGGAGGGACAGCTCAGCAGTTAAGAGCACCAGTTGCACTTGCAAAGGACCCAGGTTCAATTCCCAACACCCATTCCCTCTTCTGACCTCTGTGGGCTTTGCATGACGTGGGTGCACTTACACGCCTGCAGGCAATATACTCATACACATAAAATAATAATAAAATATATAAAATTATACATCACAAATTCTTTGACATTCCTCCCTCTGAGGCCTCTTGTGGCCAAGACTTAGTAACTTGCCTCGCAACAGGAATGGTATTTGAGTCATGACTTCCTCTAGGGGGAGCTAGTAGTCATGCTCTGGGCAACACCTAGGGAGCCCTGGGAAGAAAAGTACAGGACAAGGAGCAGTCATATGAGGGAGCCATCCCGACTGGAGCTTCTCCAGTGCTGGTCAAGAGGTCAGCAGTTACGGCCGCAGCCAACAGCTTCAGAGCCGGATCACCCAGGCCTATCTCCTGCACTGTGTAGATAGTTGCTGTTGGTTCCTCTAAGGTGGTAGGTTTCAGGGAAATTCACTGCCTGGTAGTAGACACTTGGCACCTATTTTGGATTTGGAAATGGAGTGCTACCATTAAACCAGCAGTAAGGGGATTGGCCTTGAAGCCACCACACAGAGAAACTGGAAAGACTTTGAGGAGAATGATCCAGAATGTTCAAAGAGTCCTAAAGAAAACAGTCAAAAGATAAGTTCTTTGAGAAGCCAGTGGTGGGGGCTTAAGAGCAAAAGAGGGAAAATCTCACTAGAAACAGTCAACAGGATTCTTTCAGGCTGGTGGACTTCTTGTGTAGCAGCACTGCTCACAGTAACATGAACAGCTGGAAATGGGCCTAATGACCCGGATGATCCAGTTACGGAGGTTTCCGGGCAGAGTGTTGAAGATCCATCTGGTTTATTTTTTGTGTTTGTAGTAAAATGGGAGAGGAAAGAAATAAACTAAACGAATAACCGTCAAACTCAGAGAAGCCAGGCCTGGATGGGCCAAGACTCCCAGCTTCTCCAGGGAAGGCAAAGCACGAAGGTTAAGAGTCAGCTTCTGGGCCGGGCATGGTGGCGCACGCCTTTAATCCTAGCACTAGGGAGGCAGAGGCAGGAGGATCTTTGTGAGTTCAAGGCCAGCCTGGACTACAGAGTGAGTTCCAGGACAGCTGCGGCTGCAGGGAGACCCTGTCTCAAAAAGACCAAAAAAAAAAAAAAAAGAGCTTCTGAGCCAGGAGATGGCATATGCCTTTGATTCCAGCACTCAGTAGGCAGAGACAAGGGGTCTCAGTAAGTTTCAGCCCAGCCAGGGCTACACAGTGAGACTCTGTCTCCAAAAAACAAAAAAAAAATAAATAAATAAATAAATAAATAAATAAATAAATAAATTGCAATATTTGGTTGGGGTGTAACTCATTGGTAGAGTGCCTGACTAGTATGTACAAGAAACTGGGTTTTATCAACAGTATTGAAAAAGAAAAGAGCGGGGCATGGTGGCGCATGCCTTTAATCCTAGGCACTCGGGAGGCAGAGGCAGGCGGATCTTTGTGAGTTCAAGGCCAGCCTGGTCTACAGAGTGAGTTCCAGGACAGCTGGGTCTACAGGGAGACCCTGTCTTGAAAAGACAAAAAAAAAAAAGGTGTTTGAGACTCAGTCCATTCTGCATTCTGTGATACTGTAACGGAATCCCTAAGGCTGGATGCTTCATTTATTAACAAATTAATTTTTTAAATTCTATGCATGTATGCTTGTCTATGTATAGGTATATCCAATAAGCACAGTACCCATGCAGACAAGAAGAGGGCATTGGATCCCCTGCAGCTGGAGTTACAGACAGTTTTGAGACACCTGATATGGGTTCTAGGAACCAAACTTGGGTCCTCTGCAAGGATAATACGTGTTCTTAACCTATGAGTCATCCCTCTAGCCCCTGTTTATTTCTTTGAAAGGATTTACCTAGCTGAAAATTCTGGGGGCTCCCAGAAGAACATGGACTGGGATATTTTGGCCTGAGCATTTCTCAGAACTCACACACAGGGAGCCTCAGTTTCAAGTTCCCCTCAGTCTAGTCCTTCATGGTCACCCAGGGCACTTAGCCAGGTCCCAGTGCAAGAATAAACTAACTCATGAATGAAGGTTGCTGAGGACCTACCTAAAAGTTAACCCATGAGGGTCAAAGTAAACAAAACAATCAGCAAGTCATTTACCTCCAAGCTACTCTTTAATGGAAGACAACAAAACTCTGGACCATCATTAATGTCCGGTGTCCAATCACAGATTTCTAGACAGGCCAAGAAACAAACAAACAACAACAAAATAAATGTAGCCCAGAACTAGGAGAAAAATCAGTAATAGAAAAAGGTTTTTTTAAAAAAAAAAAGCAGCAGAACAGAAAGATCAGAACAAAGAGGCAAGAATATCAAAGTGCTTTTACCTCTGTGTGCTTAAAACAAAGTCTGTATTCTGGCAACCTCAGACTGGCTGCATTTAGCTCCACTCACATCCTCCACTGGATGCCGTTAGGAGTGTGCATCCTGAACAGCCAGGTGTTGGCCCTGAGATCTGACGGCCCCTCAAGCACCACACAGGTCATGTGGCTGGAGCAGCTCCAGCGAGGAGAAGGGGGAGGGATGAAGGCTAGGTAGGAGCAGGCACTTGGGAATGGAGGAGGAAGACTTTTCCCCTGTCCAGACACAAGATACTGGGCCCTGGCCAGGAGCACGGGCTGAAGGATCTTAGAGTAGCCTCTTGCAGGGAGACATGACAGGAAGTCAGGACAGATGGGCCTCAGGAAGCAGGAGCTAGAAGACTCAAAGATGACTTGGGCTCCTGCTGTGGCCTCAGTAGACAGCAGCAGTGCTAATGGGAATTGTATCTCAGTGTGTGAAGATGACCCGGTGGGGCTGAGACACCTGGGGAGGGATCCAGCCTTGAGGGAAAGAAAATGGGGGTGATGGATACAGAAACAGTTGGGGGTACCAGCCCCGAGGGGAGGGCAGGATGAGCTCATCCCAAGAGCATGAAGGGAAAGAGAGGACAGACTAACAGACTCTCCCCAGAGCGAACTAGACTCACTGTGGGCAGCTGGTAGAACCCATAAGAGTGAGGCAGGGTGGGAGCTAGACAGACTATGATCAGAGACAGAGGAGCCTGCATGTACGATGCCCTGGACACACGTGCCACACAGGGAAGGGGCGAGAAACACCAAGACAAGCTGGAGTTTGACTTTGGCTCCTGTTTCAGAGGTTTTGGCCCACAGCCAGCTGCTGTGTGGTGAGTCTACAGCGATGCTGAGCATCATGGCAGTAAGAGCGTGTGGAAAGAAAAGCTGCTCACTCTGTGGTAGCCAGGAAACAGAGAGAGAGAGAGAGAGAGAGAGAGAGAGAGAGAGAGAGAGAGAGATGAGGATGGGACCAGGGACAAGATGCCCTTAAAAGGCATGCTCTCAGTGACATACTGCCTCCAGACCAACCCCACATCCTAGTTCCCATCACCTCCCAATAACACCACTAAATTTGGAACTTGTCTGTAGATCACCCCATTGATGAAGTCAGAGCCCCCATGCTCTCTAATCAGCTCTCAATCAGCTCTCAGTGATTGAATCTGCCGTCTGGAGACCAAGTCAATATGAGCCTCTTGAGGGCCACTTCTGATCCAAACCTTGACACATGTGGGCTGTCTCAGATCCCAGGTTCTAGAAGATGCTCAGGGTTCGAGGTGAGTAGATGAATGAAGTTGGGATGCAGGATAGGAAACACAGGTTCTACAATGACCCAGCATAAAGACCAGATTTACAGGGAGGACGGACGGGGGGAGAGAGCGAAGATAGGCAGAGAGAGAGATGCAAAGAAACACACATGTGCACACGCATCAGACAGGCACACAAGGGAGAACATGGCGGCCCAACGACAAACCCTAGGGAGCCAAGACAGTACAGAAGGAGGCTATGCACAGAAGCTGCAGGCGTGTGGTCTAAGGGGCAGGGTACCCACTGGTCTCCAGGAAGTGGCCAGCCTAACCAGGAGCCAGCTGGTGAAAGTTGATAAAAGAACAAGATGGTCAGAGTTCGGGCCAGGGCAAGGCCCATGATGCACTGCTAAATGAAGTCAAGTCCCAAATTGATGTTCAGACTGGGATGACAGTGGCCGTGCTGATGGTCCACCTTCTCTCCTTTCCTTTCTTCTTTCCTTCCTTCTTTCCTTATCTATCTATCTATCTAGTTATCTTCTATCATCTGTCTACTATCACCAATCTATCATCTATCAATCATCATCTATTATCTATACATCTACCACTATATCTATCTGTATATCTATATACCTCTATCTCTTTTTATCTCTATATCTATCTGTCTAAATACATTTATGTCTATCTATCTCAGTATCTATTTCTATCCACCTAACAATCATTATCTACCCACCTATTTATGTACCAGGATAATTCGCACCAATCTAATAACTATGAGTCATATGGAAAGATTTGTTCCATCCCTATACTTGGAGCACAGTTCAAAGCAGACTCTAGTTTTTCTATAATGTTTTAAAGTTGTTTTCAAGTCAAACATGTTCACACCATCACTGAGATAATTAACAATTAATTCTTCAAAGGAAGAGAATGAAATAGGAGGCAAAAGGTGGAGAAGAGATGGTGGGAGGAGGAAGCTAACCACAGACAGCGCTGTCTGTCCTGCCACCCTCCCCTGTAGGCACTAATCTCTTCTCTGTGCCAAGACCCGGGGACAACTCAGACAGACCCTACCCTCAATATGGTCTGGTGAGAAGGAAAGAAAGATGCTCACACACACACAGCTGGCCCTGACTGTCAGAGATGTATGCTCCTGTGGTCTGGCCTTCATCTGGGAATAAACTGATGAGCCAGCTGAGGCCTCGAGCTGGGATCAGGTGCAAGGACCACTGTGGGCAAAGGCCAGGAGGCAGTGCACAGCCTGCACCTCCCTGTCCCTTACAGGAGGTTACTGGTGGCTGGGGACAGGGCAGAATCCCAAAGCATGCAAGAACTTGGGCTGATCTAGAAATCTACAAAGCAGGAGCAGTTAGCTTGAACTTTCCCAGGGGTGCAGTGCAGGGGTTAGGGGGAGTTGTGGTGGCTGAGCAAGGGTTAGGCCAGAAAAGGGTGAGCTCCCAGGTGAGTTAGAAAACTGGTGTGGACTTTCCATAAATGTGGGTGTAGACAGAGGCAGCGCCAAGATGGTGTGATGGTCTGCCAGACATCCTAGACAGGGCCTGGCAGGGGTGGTGGTACTGGGTGTGGCTGGAAGAAACAAGGAGGTGCCTGTGAGCCTTACTGTGGAGTAGGTGGCTGGAGAGGGGAGGAGGGTAGAGGAGAGGGAAAATCCTTGCCCACTGCGTGCTAGGAATACTGCCAGGTGTGGTGGCGCATGCCTTTAATCCCAGCACTCTGGAGGCAGAGGCAGGTGGATCTCTGTGAGTTCAAGGCCAGCCTGGTCTTCATAGTGAGTTCCAGGCCAGCTGGGACTACAGAGAGACCCTGTCTCAAAAGGACAAAAGGCAGAAACTGATGTCTTGGAGGGAGGGACCCTCCCTCAGGATCCAGCAGGGATGCCCAAGGGTTGGGAGAAGAGCCAGGAACACTCAGTGTCTGGAAGGAGACAGTGGCCTGGGCAAGGATGGGCTTCCATTATCCATTGGGGCCTGATGGCCCAGAGGCAACAAGGAAGGGAACAGCTGATGGGATTTGGCCAGCAGACAGTCTCTGGGGGATGGCATGGGATTGAGGCACAAAGAAAAGCAGTGAGGGCCCAGGGTTCCTTCCAGTCTCTTCTGTGGGTGAGCACGGATGCAGTAAAGGGTGAGCGGGGCTCACCAGAGGTCAGCTCTCTCCATGTGGGAGAAATGTGGGCAAAGGAGGAAGGCAAAGACAGGTGCTGGCCACAAGAGGAGAAGGATTGGATGAGAGGTTTGGAGGGCGGGTCTGTACCAGCCTGAGGGAAGGTACCAGGGAAGGTGACTGGGTGGACAGGGATCTTAACAGGAAGAGAGGACAGGGTGGGGGCGGATGGCTGGGTGGGGCTAAGCAGGGAGACAAAGGTTCCATGGGTCCCTGAAGGCCTGGTTGAGGCAATGTGACCTAGAAGCCCATGAAAGAGGGGCCGAGAGAACGATGAGGACTCATGCACGCACGCTCACACAGTGGACCCGAGAGTGGCTTAGAGACTCCAGGAGCCATTTTCGCTCATCTTCTCGTGGTGATAACTGGTCTTTCTTGTCACTGAACTCCTCAGGACATGGCCCAAGACTTTGGAGTTCTGTCCCCAGAATTCCCAGGGGCCTAGTGGACATTGGTGGATGGCAGGTTTAATGGCAGCAGGAGCCTATTCACCTGCCACATGAAGCTGCAGCAGGGGCCAGTGATTCTTGCAGCCTTCAGAGGAAGAGCTGATGTCAGGAGCATAGAGTGTGGGTAGCTCAGGGGCAGTGGTCACAGGCCATCCGGGCTCCTGGCTGTGTCATGCCCTGCATTCAGGATAACAGGAAAAGGGCTAGTAGGGTGCAGACACAGTGAGATAAGTCCAAGGCTCCAGATCTGTAGTGTGCATCACCCAAAGGGGGTAGAGTGGCTTTAAGGTACAAAGAGAGATTGGGGGCGTCTTCACAGACAGCGGGAAGCCAGCTTGTGTAGGGAGCAAGTACAGCGTGAGAGATAGACAGACCTTGCTCTAGTGCCCATGAGCCACTCTGGTGGGACCCAGCCCTAAGAGTGCCTCTGGGAAATGTATCTCCCATGCAAGGGCACACACACACATGAACAGAAGCATGCTGGGAAATACAGAGAAACAGCAAAAGTGTACAAACTCGAAAGAAAGAAAGAAAGAAAGAAAGAAAGAAAGAAAGAAAGAAAGAAAGAAAGAAAGAAAGAAAGAAAGAAAAGGAAGGAAGGAAGGGAGAAAGAAGAAAAAAGAAAGAAAGAAAGACAGAAAGAAAGAAAGAAAGAAAGAAAGAAAGAAAGAAAGAAAGAAAGAAAGAAAGAAAGAAAGAAAGAAAGAGAGAGAAGAAGCCGAAGGGGAAAGTGGCAAACACACACTTGCACACACACACATCCACACTTACAAACAGAGCAGGGATGACGCACAAACTCCGAGCCAAATCCAATAACATTCTCTGGAGAGCGGAGGGAGAGCGGCTGAGCGAGATGAAGGCAGAAGCCGCAGGGGTGTGCAGGGTAGAACATCAATAATAAAGTTACAAAAGAAATTGAAGAGGGGAAGTGGGACTCTTAGGGAGGTGAGAGGGAGGCACATGGTAAGAAGCAGGCGGGCACACGTGTGCGGGCACACATAGGGCATGGGAGACCACTAAGAAAAGCCTAAAGAGAGAGAGGTCGAGGTGTGTCCATACATCCATCCAAAGCAGACACTGGGTGTGACCTCCAAGGTACAGGGGGGGGGGCGGTAATGCACATTCTCAGACAGACTCACTCACAGGCAAGAACTCACATGTGGTGGACAAGTTCTGTACAGCATCCCAGACCCGTAAGAAGGAGCAATGTGTTGGGAGCAGCTTCTTGAGCCCTGAGGAAAGAGAGAGAGAGAGAGAGAGAGAGAGAGAGAGAGAGAGAGAGAGAGAGAGAGAGACTCAACTCCCATCTGCAGAAGAGCAAAGCCAACCCAGTCCTCTCCTCTGCAAGGGCTGCAGCAGGTGTTTAGACAGGTGCCCTGCACAGTATGTTTGCAAACTGCTCTGCTGATGGGAGCGGGGGTCCCCGATTTATAGGTTATGCCTATTTCTGTGCTGTAAATGTCACCACCATGGCCAGTTCAAACCAGCAATGTACTAGTGCTGAGCAAGTTGGGAGACCACAAGGTAGGCGCCTGTGCTCTAGCCATCAGACAGCACCATGCCCCAGACTTAGAGCTGTCACCAGACAAAAAGCCACTGGCACAGCTGGAGAGATGGCTCATCAGGTAAGATAATAGTACCTGCTGTACCAGAACAAAGACCTGAGTTTGAATCTCCATGAAAATCTGCACATGTCTCAGCGTCTCAGCCACCCTTGTGGGTGGGGGGACAGACAAGAGGATCCTGGGGCTTGCTGGCTGCCAGCCTAGCTGCAGGTTCAGTGAGAGGCCCTGTCTCTGCGGAATAAAATAGAATGATAACAGGAGACCCAGTGTCCTCCTCTGTCCTTTGCAAGCACAGGTGTACACATTCCACATACACAGGCTTGTAGACTACACACACACACACACACACACACACACACACACACACACGCACGCGCGCGCGCACAGCATGCATACACAAACCCCACTGGCTAACCTTGCATATAGACAACACTTGTTTCACTAATAGCAGCCCAGTTTACATAATGAAAAATACTGCGAGGCAGGCGGATCTTCGTGAGTTCAAGGCCAGCCTGGTCTACAGAGTGAGTTCCAGGACAGCTGGGGCTACAGGGAGAGCCTGTCTCAAAAGAAAAAAAAAAAAGAAAAATACTGCAGCATGAGTGGCTCACAAACTGGTCACTGTGGGAAGAAAGCAAGCCGGGCATAGTGACACACACCTTTAATCCTAGCACTTGGGAGGCAGAGGCTGGTGGACTCTGTGAGTTCAAGGCACACCTGGTCTACATAGTGAGCTCCAGGCCAGCTGGGACTAAAGGGAGACCCTGTCTCAAAAGGACAAAAAAAGAAAGGAAGAAAGAAAGAAAGAAAGAAAGAAAGAAAGAAAGAAAGAAAGAAAGAAAGGAAGGAAGGAAGGAAGGAAGGAAGGAAGGAAGGAAGGAAGGAAGGAAGAAAGAAAGAAAATACTCAGTCCTGGCTGCCATTTTTTAATTCCTTGCAATGATAATGTTTTTAATCTCATAGATAATTAAGAATTAATTTTTTAGCACCCAGAAGGCTGAAGCAAGAGGATCTCAAGTTAGAGGCTAGCCCGGGTTTCAGAAAGACACCCTGTCTCAAAAACAAACAAAAAATAAAACCGAAATTTTTGAAGTCAGACTGAAAAATAGATCAAGGGGAGCATGAGACTGCAGAGCAGGGGGCCCTGCAGCTGCTCCGACTCTGTCCCTGTGCTGCCTGCCCCAAGCAGTCCTCAACCCTCCATGGATAATGATGCGATGCTGGAGCAGCCCCCAGAGGATGGAGAATGTGTCCCCAACACACTTCGGTAGGTGCCTGCCTGACAACGTTTTGTTTGAGGAAGACAGAGGGCTCTCAGATGACACCCAAGAATCCTGCTCAGCAGAGCTGCAAGACAAAAGGAAGAAGCTGTCTTTTGCAGACAGAATGTGGTCAACCTGGATACCAGCCCTAGTGGACCAGCTAGGGGAACAGACTTCGTGAAGACAGAGATTAGGGCCCTGGGAGTGAAGACACGGGCGGGTGGAAGGGAAACAGAGAGATAGCCTGAGAGGCAAACAACAAAGAAAGCCAGGGATAGACCACCATCGTCAAAGGTTGCTGATGAAGGGAAAAAGACCACCGGGGTATGGGGGCTTTGTCCAACCTCAGGGTAGGGCACAGAGCGTCTGCTGCATCAGGCCATAGGGACAATAGTTGAAGGGGTGGAAAGCTGCAGAGCCATGGTGGAGGGCTCTGTCTCCAGCTGTTCTGAATGGAGAGAGGACAGGGAACAAAAGGTCAAGTTCTCCTCAGGTGGGAGGGAGGTGAGAACGTCCACCCGCTGAGAAAGCCTAAGAGAGGAAGCGGGGAGGGGACAGCAGTTGCTGGGCAACGGCACCATCAGGGAGCATGAGGTGACGAAGAGAAAAGAAGGAAGAGGGACCACGGAAGTTGAATCAGCTATGAGTTAGCAGTCAAGGCAGGTGGAGAGGAAGGGGCTTATCTGCTTCAAGACCTGGATCTGGAGAAATGAGAAAAATGAATAGTTCTTGTGGACTTAGTGAGTCTGTGCTGCTGGTGGAGATATCAGGGTTGTAGGGTTGGTCAAATGTCCTGGGCCTCAGTAGTACAGTCTAAAGTGGACCCAGAGAAATGGGGTAGCACTTGCTTTCACACACTGTGATGCTTTAAAGCAATGTTTAAAAAAAGAGATAAAGGCTGTATTTATCACCCTAGATTCTCACTGTGGGTAAGGGGTTTGTTTTTCTGGGTCCAGGATATGTCATGGTGTGGGGGTTCTATGTCCTCAGGGAACAGCCAATAGGTGTTTAGTGTATGCTGGATGGAGGGGTGGGTGGATGGGTGGATGGATGGGTGGATGGGTGGGTGGATGGATGGGTAGATGGATGGGTGGATGGATGGATGGATGCATGCATGCATGCATGAACAGAGGTATAAATGGATGAATAGATGATAGATCAGTGGGTGGACAGATGGATAGAGGAGGGATAAATGGATGGATAAGGGGTGTGTGCATGCCTGAGCAGATGAATGAATGGGTTGATGGACAATGGCTGGATAAATGGATAATGGGTCAATGGATGGCTAGATGGATGGCGGATGGATACATGAGTGGACAATGATACATAAATAGATTTATAGGTCAGTGGATGGGTAGATGATGGAGGGATGGTGGACTGGTGGTAGATGGATGCATGAGCAGATGATGGATAGATGGATAATAGATGGACATATGAATGATGCATAGATAAATGATGGAGGGTGCAGAAGCAGATGAATAGATGTCTGGGCAGACAACGGGAGGATAGATTGCTGAGTGGATAGATGGATGATGGGTGGATGAATGAATGAATGGATGAGTAGAAATGGATGGATGGATGGATAGATGAACAATGTGTGGGTGAAAGGATGAGCAGTGGATGGCTAGATGGGTGGGTGACAGATCCTATTCATGAGTGAGAGGAAAGAAGGATAAGGGCAATCAGAAATGACTGCAGGTTCCTGGCTGCTGGGCCCTGGGTGGTAGCAACGCCCAGTGTTAATGAGAATGGGGACCCATCTGGTTGACACAGAAATAGTGTGGTGGGTAGATGATCTGGATAGGACCAGTGGCTTGAGGGAAAAGCCAGGGGTCTGGGCTCCAGGAGGGGCTGGGTTGGGCTGATATCAGCACAGAGCTCCCTGGGTGAGCCCCTCCAAGGAAAGTATAGCAGGTTAGTAGAGAACCTGGTACAGGTTCAAGGATTACAAAGTTTAAGAATAGAAGAAAGAGGAGTTGGGGAAGGAGAGGCAGGACAGAAGGCTCTGCCCCAGGGGGACACAGAAGGCCATGAAGATGAGCAGTAAGTGTGGTGGGTGGGTCCCCAGGTGTCACACTTCAGAGGGAAAGAAGAAACGCCCGTGCCTGTTCCTAGTGAGACTTGAGTCCTGATACACAGCTGTCATGTGTCTGTGGATAGATGATAGATGGATGGTAGAGAGAGGGAAGGAGGAATAGATGGAAGGAGGGTCTATGGAAGAACAGAGTACCTCAGGAAGTAAACATACAACTGTATAACTATGTAAAAAAAAAGAAGAGCTAGATGTGGTTACGCACACCTGTAGTCCCAACACTCAGGAGGCTCACACAGGGGTATTGCCACATGTTTGAGGCCAGCTTGGGCTACATGCCAGGCCAAGACTCCAGTGTGGGAGCTCTTGTAGCTCATCATGGTATAAACCAAAACTTCTGCTGGGGAAAGGGAGTAGGAGCCAGGACGAGTGAATTAAAAAACAATTTCAGAGCCTTGGAGCAAAACTCTACAGGCTCCAAGAGAAGAGAGATGCAGGCAAAGACAGTCAGTATACACACACACACACACACACACACACACACACACACACACACACGCTCTGCAGGAATGACGCACAGCCTCAGAGCAAAATTCAATAACTCTCCTCTGGAGAGGGATAGAACAGCAATGAGCAAGATGAAGTTAGATCCGGGAAGAAGGGGGGCTATATGTCAATAAGAAAGTTAAGAGAAGAGGGGGAGTAAAATGCACGCGTGGACAGATGGGGCAGTTAGAGTCCCAGCTGGACTCTAACAGGTGCCTCACGCTGCTTGGCGAACCATGAGCACCAGCGAGCTCTGTTCCCGCTGGCCGTGTGGGCGGGCGGATGGACGGATGGATGGATGGACGGATGGGCAACGAAACCTGACAAAAGACACAAAGAAAGTTCTGGTTATTTCTCCTTGCTGCCCTCTACCTTTCTCTCTACTCCAACAGGCTGACCACCTAGACAGCCGTCAATGGGCTTGACTTGAGTCCAGCCAGTGCGAACCCTAGAAGGGGTGAGAGAGGGGGACAATGAGATGAGGGTGTTGGTGACGTGGTCAGCTTGGGTGGCAGGCCAGGCAGCCTCTATTTTCTTGTAGGTCCTGGTCATCGTTATCCTCGTCCCTCAGCAAGCAAAGGTGGTCACGGCCTCACTCCTGTTAGCTCCACAGCTCTGCAGAATCCTTCAGGGTCCTTCTGCTCCCACATCTTGCAACTTAGACTTTTGTAAATAATTATTTGCAAATGTTCTTAAGTTCAAGTGTACCCTTGTTTTCCTATTGGGACCCTGACTAACACACACACACACACACACACACACACACACAAATTGCTGCCACCACCAATAACCACCACCACCACCACACTAGAATAGAAAGAATGATGACCACATCTAAAAGGAATAAGGGGAAATCAGAAGCTAAGAGGGGCCGAGGACATGAAGGAGAATGACTCAGAACCTCCGGGGAGAACTTTACTTTTTATACAAAGATGATGCTGTTATGTATCATTTAAGTAATTAAATATTAACTCTGAGGAAAGAGGAGGCAGCAGGAAGAGAATGAGAGAGCTGAAGGAAGACCAGAGGGCCTCGGGCAGACGTAGCTCCATCCATCCGCCCATCCATCCGCCCATCCATCCCCCTCCAGCCTTCCCCATGTTGAGACCTACACAGGTAGACACCATCTTAAGAGGCTCAAAGAAAAGGCCAGACTGCAGAGCCCAGGAAAAGGAAGCCACCCCAGTCAGGGCCGTGTGTGTGTGTGTGTGTGTGTGTGTGTGTGTGTGTAACAGGACACTAAATGCTACAAGTAAAGGAACTCTCAGAGGATGGGTCTGAGGAAACCAGGAGTGGAGGCAAGCTGGAGGACTCTTCCCAGGACTGGCAGGGTGGGGTTCTTAGCAAACGAGGGGAGGATGGGAGGGGAAAGATCTGCTTAGTGGCAGGGTCCACAGGACCCCATGGTGGGCTCGGGTCATCAGGAAGTAGCCAAAGTGGGGGTTGGGAAGTGGTGGGTCAGATCCCAGCATTCCTTGTACCTCTCTGTGGCTGGAAATCAAAGGAAAGAGGAGCAGGCGACAACAAAAGGTCATTGGGGAGATGAAGGAGTTTCAGCTCCTCTTCAAAAACCCAAGAGAAGGGGAGGTGCTGGGCAATTTGCTGGGAAGGGTGGCTCAGAAATGAGAAGGAAGGTGGGGTGCAGCTGAAGGAAGGGCTGGCCCAACTTGGGGCGGGAGTCGGAAGGCAACTCCCAGGCTGCTGCCGTTTGACGGTGTGGCAAAGGTCCACTGTTTCATGGGTAATGGATGGAACCTTTAGAAGTGGGCTCTAAAGGGCAGTGGATGTGGAACCAGCCTTTCCTCTCTCTCACTTTCAGGCCATAAAGTTTTGTTCTGCCTCATGCTTCCGCCAGGATGGGCCATCACAGGCTTAAAACCAACAAAGGCCATCAACCATGGACCCAAGGCTCCAAAACTGAGGCAGAGCATAAGTCTTTTCTCCTTATAAATTGATCACCACTGGGGTTTGATACAGTGTTAGGGGAAGCTGCCAGACAGGCTTGGAGTGTGAAGACGTGTAGGGAAGACTCCAGGCCAGACCCCGGTCTACAGGCTCAGAAGGGTACAGGCAGCACAGAGGTAAGGGGGAGGAGTCCTGGGAGCCCATGCATGGGTGGTGGGATCCAAGAAGAGTCTGTGAGAGAAGAGAGGCCGGACAGGGAGGACCCTGCCTGTGGCATCTGATGCTGGAAGCATGTAAGGGGAGAAGCGAAGCGGGTGACACAGAAAAAGCCACACATACCCCAAGGCCCTCTCAGGGGAGCTTTGTCTTCTCAATCTCCTCAGCATATAGATGGACTCAGGTTCTTCAGAGCAAATGGGGCTTTGGGCTCTCTGCTCTTAACAGAGCACACAGTAGCTGCTCAACTCACATTTGTTGACTTTAATGGATAGATGGATGGATGGATTATGGCTGGCTGGATGAATAGATGATGGATGATGGATGGATGATAGATATATGATGGAAGATGGATGCTGGAGAGATGGTACATGGTAGGATGCATGATTGATGGATAGATGGTGGATGAATGGATGGATGGATGGATGGATGGATGATAGATGGAGGATAGATGAATAATGGATGGACAGATGGACAGGCAGACAGATGAAGCAAGACAGAAAATGTGGGAACAAATCTTGATCATGGGCATACACATAGCAAGACACAAGAACCTACATAAAAATGCCAGGGGTAGTCAGGCGTGGTAGCACACGCCTTTAATCCCAGCACTTGGGAGGCAGAGGGAGGTGGATCTTTGTGAGTTCAAGGCCCGCCTGGTCTACAGAGCAAGTTCCAGGACAGCTGGGGCTACAGGGAGACCCTGTCTCAAAAAGACCAAAAAAAAAAAAGAAGAAGAAGAAGAAGAAGAAGAAGAAGAAGAAGAAGAAGAAGAAGAAGAAAACAAGAAGGTGGAAGCTGGAGAGATGGTCTAGTCAGTAAAGTGCTTGTCATGAAAGCACGAGGACCTGAGTTCAAATCCCCAGCAGACACATAGAAGCCAGGGCAGAGACAGGCAGATCCCTGGAGCTCCAGGTTTAGAGAGAGAGACCCTATCTGAAAAAAATAAGGTGTAAGGGCTGGAGAGATGGCTCAGTGATTAAGAACATGTACTGCTTTTCCAGAAGACCTAAGTTCGGTTCCCAGAAACCATGTCAGTTGGCTCATAGCCTCCTCTAATTCCAGCTTCTGGAACATCTGACATCACCGGCCTCCCTAGCCACCTGCAATCATTTGTACAAACACACACATATACACATAATTATAAATAAATCTTAGCCAAGTGTGGTGGTGTGCACACCTTTAATCTCAGCACTCAGAAGGCAGAGACAGAAAGATCTCTGTGAAACAGAGGCTAGTCTGGTCTCTCTAGCAGGTTCCAGGCCAGGTGGAACTACAGAGAGTTCCTGCCTAAAAAAACAAATAATTAATTTAATAAATAAATCTTTTTTTTTTTTTTTTTTTTTTTTTGAGACAGAGTCTCCTTTTAGTCCCAGCTGGCCTGGAACTCACAGAGACCCACCTACCTCTGCCTCCTGAGTGCTGGGATTAAAGGCATGCACTACCACGCCTAAGTTCTTAGCACCGTGTGAGTGCTGGGAATTGAACCTGAGTCCTCTGCAAAAGCAGTCAGTGCTCTTAACCACTAAGCCATCTCTCCAGCCCCCTAATAAATAAATCCTAAAAAGTATATAAACAAAGTATAAAGCTGGGTGTTGTGGTGCCCGCCATTAATCCTAGCAGTCGGGAGGCAGAGGCAGGCAAATCTCTGTGAGTTCAAGCTCAGCCTGGTCTACATAGTGAGTTCCAGGCCAGCTGGGGCTACAGCAGGGAGACTTAGTCTCAAAAAGAACAAATAGATGATAGATAGATAGATAGATAGATAGATAGATAGATAGATAGATGATAGATAAATAAAATAAGGTATAGAAAGACTGAGGGAGACACCCACATCCACACACACATGAACATGTAAAATATACATACAAATGTGTACATACATAACACAAAACCAAGGTAGAAAACTCCTAAATGAAACTTGAGGTTGACCTTTGGCTTACACATGTATGCGTGTACACACATGTACTTACATGAACATCCACACATATATACACAATAAAAAGAAGGAAGAAAAGAAAGAAACCACAAGCCTCAGTAAAAGAGAAAGTGAGGGGGGAAGCAGCACACACGCACGCACACACACACACACACACACACACACACACACACACACGCCACAGGTCACAGCAGGAATGATGACGCACAAGATACACAGAGCAAAATTCAATATAGCTCTTCTGGCAAGCAGGAGGGAGTGTGGCTGAGGGGGACGAAGACAACGGGTGGGGGGGTGACATATAAAAAAGGACTGTGAAGAACTGGAGAGGGTCACGAGGCCTGGAGGAGGGCGACAGGTGGACATGCAGTCCCAGCCCAGCTCCAAGGCACTGTGTGCTTTTGAGGGGGTGAATGAGTAGGCAGTCCAGGTGGTAGGAGAGTTAGAGCTAGACCCCAGGGAGACAAAAATCCCAAAGGCATGGGACTGCCAGAGCTCAAGCTGCTGCCTACTCTTCTGTGAGCAATCCTGCAATTCTAGAAACTTCTCCAGCCACCTAACCAGTGATAAGTCGGTCCCAGCTCTTCCCTCAGGTTCCACAGTCCAGCTCCCATGCCTGTTCTTGCTGAACAGACCCTCCTCAGTTGTCCTTAATTTGAGGGACATCTACGAGATTAATTTGGTGGATGCTGCTGGTACCTGACTGAGGCTCAGGCCCAGTCAGAGAGGCCCTCAGCCAGGTACCCTAAGGTCCTTGCACCTGTTTCCAAATATGTAAATCCTGGTGGATTTAAAAGATTATTAGTAGCTGGGCATGGTGGCGCACGCCTTTAATCCTAGCACTCGGGAGGCAGAGACCAAAAACCAAAACAAAACAATTATTAGTCTTGGGACTAGAGAGATGGCTCAGTGGTTAAAAGCACCGACTGCTCTTGCAGAGGACCCAGGTTCAATTCCCAGCATTCACATGGTGGCTAAGAACCATCTTTAAGCTAGGTGCGGTGGTGCACGCCTTTAATCCCAGAAAAAAAAATATATATATATATATATATATATGGGGGGGCTTAAAATTTTTTTTCTTCAAAGCCAATTTTTTTTTTTTTGTCTTTTTGAGACAGGGTATTCCCTGTAGCCCCAGCTGTCCTGGAACTCTCTCTGTAGACAGGCTGGCCTTGAACTCACAAAGATCCACCTGCCTCTCCCCCCAAGTGCTAGGATTAAAGGCGTGCACCACCTCGTCCGGCTCAAGCCAATTTTTTTTTTTTTTTTTTAAAACATTTCCATTTATTGGGGCTGGAGAGATGGCCTAGCGTTAAGAGCACCGACTGCTCTTGAAGAAGACCCGGGTTCGATCCCAGCACCCACATGGCGGCCGAGAACCACGTCTGAAACTCCAGTTCCAGGGGAATCCGACACCCTCTTCTGACCTCCGCGGCATTGCACGACACGGGTGCACAAACCTACATGCAGACAGTACACGCGTACACATAAATAGATAAATAAAATTTAAAAAAAAAAAAAAAAAAAAAAAAAAAAACATTTCCCAATCAAATCCAGGCCCATTCCCCTCCTGCCCCCACCACCCCCACCCCACAGAGCTCATGCATTCTGCTAACATGTTTTTCATCTTTTTCTCAGTCCTTTTTAAAATTTTCAGTACGAGCCAGGCGTGGTGCACATGCCTTTAATCCGCACTTGGGAGGCAGAGGCAGGCGGATCTTTTGTGNCCCCTCCTTTCCAAGTGGTTTTCAGATTTTTTTCTTCTCTTAGCATGAGAGTCCTGGGCAGAGGACAGAGCGACCAGCACTTTAGAAAACGCTCATCACCTGTGAGGGTATGTTTGGAGCTGTTTTTGCTTTTACAAGAGATCTTTTCTTTATTAGGATTTTTTATTTGGAGTGTGTTGCCATGCCGTATAATGTAGATACAACACCCATGGTAATGGTTGCAAATACTCTGAGCTGTCAGGAAGAGGGTGTCAGGTCCTCCTGGAACTGGAGTTTTGGGGCGGTCCTGGATAAGCTGCCAAGGTGGGAACCGAACCCAGGATTCTTCTGGCAGAACCACGAAAGCCCGGATGCTCCACTAACTACTGATCCATCTCGTGGGTGCCCTTTCTTCTCTCAACATAGGAATTCCTGGTCTGCAAGCCTCGATCAGGTGTCTTGGGGGCCACTCTTTGACTCCTGTTCGTGTCCTTGATATATCCAGCAATGAAGGCATCCATATGTCTCTTGGGGTTTAAGGTACTTCTCTCTGCGTTCTTTGCGCCGCGATTATCTGCATCACCCTCATGCTTTTCTCCATTCCCTTTGGAACCCGTTGTCGCTAGGCCTCCTCTGTGTGCATGGAGTAGCATGCTAGCACTCTTGTGTAGTGTGGTATGAGGAGTTTGTGCTATGTGCGTGAGTGGTGTGTGTTCCGTATCAGAACTTCCCAGACAGGTATTGAAGCCAGTACATCCATTAAAGACTTCATACCAGCAACAGCATATGGCACACACTTTTAATCTGGCAACCAGCCTGGGAGGTCACTACAGCAGTGCGCAGGACAGGCAGTCTCTGTGAGTTCAAGGCCAGCCCTTGGTCTACATAGTCGAACTCCTAGGCCAGCCTGGACTAAAAGAGAGCACACCCTGTCTCAAAAAGACAAAAAAAGAAAGAATCAAAGACTCCAATCAGGAAATTGGATATCAATGCTCAATATTCAGGGTCTCCGGGAGTCCGTCCTGGAGGTCACCCCAGGTTCTCATCTTCATCCCTGGGCTACAATCATCCTCTCCTATATCATTGTATCCAGATCTCACTGGTGCCACCCTACCCACTAAAAACATTCGCAAACTTTTCTTGTTCTTGTTTACATAAGCCAGTCTTTCAGGCTTGTGTGTGTGTTTGTGTAGTTATGTGTTGTGTTAAGTTTGTGTTCTTTATCGCTTTCCTTTATGCTTCATTGTGATTCCTGAAGGCCCCTCTTCTCCACCTCTTGGTTAATGTTCTGGAGACATTTTTGATATTCTACACAATCACCATTTACCCCTGAACTTCTTCTCTTTTGCATCTATCTTCATCTCTCACTCAGTGCTGCTGCTGTTTTCTATTCGCCGTGGAACGAAGAGAAAGCGTATTCTCCATTGCACTCTCGAGTGACTTCAGAGGTCCCCTGTTCTTCTGTGGTGTGGTGTGTGGGGGGTAACCAGAGCGTCATGCTATTCTTCCGACGGGTCTTCCGCCAGCTACTCTCATCTTTTTCTTCATTCGACCATCTGGCTTGTCGAGGTTTTTTTACCTTCGTGGCCATAAGTTCTCCAGATCTTACCTTGTAAGTGAGCACTCCTGTACATACATCAGACATGACTGGGCTCCACCTCTGTCCTCTGTGACTCCATCCACTCCGTATGTGACCCTCTGGAGCACCAGCCGTGGCTGGCTCTCAGGCTGTGTCTTTCTGTCCTGCCCCTCAGTACTTCATAGAGCTTCATGTCCTAAGGCTCGGATGCCTTTCTGGACTTGTCTCCTCTTACTCTTGTCCTGGAGAGAGTCCTTGCACGGACATTCCGTCGTCTCTATGGACTTCTCTCCGCTGCTCTGGTGCAGACGGGAGCGGACACCTGCACTTCCAGCACCTGTGACCTCCTCCCCGCCCCAGAACCAGTTTCTTGTTTCCCACCCAGTGACCTCTCAGTTCTACTCTGAGCGTCACCACCTACCTGGGGCTTCGACACGGCTGATCGCCGAGTACCTCTCTGACTCCAATTCTACTCCTACCAGAAATTTCCTTTTTACCTTATGCCTGTCACCCACTCTACCGTTAATGACCTCCACTCTTATATTTATCACTCCTACATCTGTCCCCTCTTCTTGTCAAGTTCTCCTCTGAGGGGGAATCTCAGCAGCCCCCTCCTCACTCCAATCAGACCCTGCTGGAGCTCAGCCGTGGGCATTTTGGTATGTGGGCCATTTATCCATCCATCTATCACTGACTCATCATCAATCATCCATCCACCTCATCCAACAAGCTCTCACTGAGCACCTGTAGGGACGCTGAGGATGCAGGCCCCAAGGCCTGGGCCATGTTCTTCTGTAGCTCAGAGTCTTGGAGACTACAGCTAGTTATAGCTGCCCTGCAGAACTAGTGGCTGGAGCTCCTGACACTGTGTGTGCCTATGATGTGTGCACTTGTGCGCTCTGCACTGTGCAGGGGGTGTTCTGGCGTGGACAATTTTCCGGACCCCCCACCCTCTCCTGTTCTTCAGTGGGAGTGTCCCAGGAGGAAGATACATCTCCCTCCTGCCTTTCCTCCCCGACCTCCTGTCACCGTCTGCTCCCAGGAGTTCAGTGGCCCCTCCACAGGTGCTCCCTCACCTCGGTGCCCACTGTAGCCCAGACCCCAAGTGTCAACTGCCTCTCAATGGCTATCAGTAGAGCTTCACAGACTCACTGAGCTGGGGCAACCCCTCCTCCTTCCCCTTCCCTTTCCTGTTTTGCCGCAGTTTTCCTCCCCCTCCACTGCTCCTGGGTGTCCACGAAGCGTCCTCACCCCACTGCCATGCTGTCCTCTGCCTCCTCCTGGATTCTTTCCACAGCGTCTGCAGTCCTTGTCCACAGTGGGCCGTGGTGGCATACCGGGCACTGGCCATCTCTCCCTTTCCCTCTGACCCTCTGACCCCTGCCCTGAGCCCTGAGGTGCTGAGGCAGGGCTGCCCCACTTGCTTGTGAACGCACTGCTGGCTCGTTTCCTCGCGACCCCCTGCCCCACAAGCCCCCCAAACGGCTCTGGACCCGTGGAGCTTCTGGCTTCAGGGCTCTCTCTTGATCTTGCTTCCTGGCACTTTTTTTGCTGCTTCATGCTCCTTTAAAAAAATAATCTTTCAGGGCTGGAGAGATGCCAGTTAAGAGAAATATTGCTCTTGCAGGACCCAGGTTCGATTTCCCACCAACCACAGGTGTGGCTAGAACCTCTTCACTCCAATTCCAGGGGAATCCACATCCTCTTTGACCCAGCTTGCCACCAACATGGGGCGACCAACCTACATGCAGACAGTAACATTCATATACATAAAAAATAATAAAATAATCTTTTTTTTTTTTTTTTTTTTTTTTTGGTCTTTTTGAGACAGGGTCCTCCTATAGCTCTGGCTGCTCCTGGAACTCCGCTATGTAGAACCGGCTGGTCTTCCTCACAAAGATCCACCTGCTTCTGCAGTCCCATCGCGTGCAGGATTAAAGGCGTGCACCACCATACCCGGCTAATAATGTTTTCAAAAGAACTGACTGAACAGGTGAACTTCTGCCCGAAACAGTAAACTTCTGTATTTATAATTTTTTTTTGTCTTTTTGAGACAGGGTGCCTCCTGTAGCCAGCTGTCCTGGAACTTACTCTTGCAGATTGGGGCTGGCCTTGAACTCACAAGATCCGCCTGCCTCTGCCTCCCAAGTGCTAGGATTAAAGGCATGACCACCACGCACGGCTTTATATTATTTTTAAAAAAAAAAACTGAGAAAAAGATGAAAAACATGTTTAGCAGAATGCATGACTCTGGTGGGGTGGGGGTGGGGGGAGGAGGGGAATGGCCCTGGATTGATTGGGAAATGTTTTTTTTTTTTTTTTTTTTTTTTTAAATTTTATTTATCTATTTATGTGTACGAGTGTACTGTCTGCATGTAGGTTTGTGCACCCGTGTCGTGCAATGCCGCGGAGGTCAGAAGAGGGTGTCGGATTCCCCTGTGGAACTGGAGTTTCAGACGGTTCTCGGCCGCCATGTGGGTGCTGGGATCGAACCCGGGTCTTCTTCAAAGAGCAGTGGTGCTCTTACCCGCTAGGCCATCTCTCCAGCCCCAATTGGGAAATGTTTATTGAAATGACACAAAGCTTAAAAAAATTGGGCTTTGAGGGTGGACGAGGTGGTGCACGCCTTTAATCCTAGCACTTGGGAGGGAGAGGCAGGTGGATCTTTGTGAGTTCAAGGCCAGCCTGGTCTACAGAGAGAGTTCCAGGACAGCTGGGGCTACAGGGATAACCCTGTCTCAAAAGAACAAAAAAAAAAAAATTGGCTTTGAAGAAAAAATCATGGTTATTCGAACCTTTATTACTAGTGACTTCATGACTGGCATACCTGCAACCCCTGGGAACGAAATTCCTGTAGAGGTAATTTATTTACTTTTCTAACATACATTTTCAGTCCCTTGTGCCATTACATAATATAGTCACTGTAATGTGCTGTGACAAAATTGTTTGATTGACTCTGTTTATAAGATAGATTCCCTTTTTTTCTTTTCGATCTCCACTTTACTATTTAATGCAGTGTAGCAGAACAAGTCCTTAAATTTAATAAAACTTCTAGATATATGATTTACTAAAGTCCTGCTGACTTTTACTTAGAACATTACTAACTTACTGTATTTACTTACATAAACAGTTTTCTTATATAAAGGAGATTTTATGGCAGTTACTGCTAGGCACCAACTAATTCCCTAATGTTCTGTCTATTGCCAATTACTTTTTTTGTTGTTGTTAATATAATAACTTTATTTTTTTTCAAAGTCTTTTTTTATTGCATTTCATATAGCATTTCCCATTCCCCCTTCCTTGCCTCCCACCCCACCAGAGCTCATGCATTCTGCTAAACATGTTTTTCATCTTTTTCTCAGTCTCTTTTAAAATTTTCAGTACAGAGCCAGGCGTGGTGGCACATGCCTTTAATCCTAGCACTTGGGAGGCAGAGGCAGGCGGATCTTTGTGAGTTCAAGGCCAGCCCAATCTGCAGAGTAAGTTCCAGGACAGCTGGGCTACAGGGAGACCCTGTCTCAAAAAGACAAAAAAAAATTATAATACAGAAGTTTACTGTTTCGGGCAGAAGTTCACTGTTTCAGTCAGTTCTTTGAAAACATTATTAGCCGGGTATGGTGGTGCACGCCTTTAATCCTAGCACTTGGGAGGCAGAAGCAGGTGGATCTTTGTGAGTTCAAGACCAGCCTGGTCTACATAGCGAGTTCCAGGACAGCCAGAGCTATAGGGAGACCCTGTCTCAAAAAGACCAAAAAAAAAAAAAAAAAAAAGATTATTTTATTATTTTTTATGTATATGAATGTACTGTCTGCATGTAGGTTGGTCACCCATGTTGTGCAATGCTGTGGTCAGAAGAGGATGCTGGATTCCCCTGGAATTGGAGTTGAAGATGGTTCTTAGCCACCATGTGGGTGCTGGGAATCGAACCTGGGTCCTGAGCAAGAATAGTAGGTGCCATCTCTCCAGCCCTGAAAGATTATTTTTTTAAAGGAGCATGAAGCAGCAAAAAAAGTGCCAGGAAGCAAGATCAAGAGAGAGCCCTGAAGCCAGAAGCTCCACGGGTCCAGGAGCCGTTTGGGGGGCTTGTGGGGCAGGGGGGTGCGGAGGGAAACGAGCCAGCAGTGCGTCACAGAGCAGGTGGGGCAGCCCTGCCTCAGCACCTCAGGGCTCAGGGCAGGGGTCAGAGGGTCAGAGGGGAAAGGGAGAGATGGCCAGTGCCCGGTATGCCACCACGGCCCACTGTGGACAAGGACTGCAGACGCTGTGGAAAGAATCCAGGAGGAGGCAGAGGACAGCATGGCAGTGGGGTGAGGACGCTTCGTGGACACCCAGGAGCAGTGGAGGGGGAGGAAAACTGCGGCAAAACAGGAAAGGGAAGAGGAAGGAGGGAGGGGTTGCCCCAGCTCAGTGAGTCTGTGAAGCTCTACTGATAGCCATTGAGAGGCAGTTGACACTTGGGGTCTGGGCTACAGTGGGCACCGAGGTGAGGGAGCACCTGTGGAGGGGCCACTGAACTCCTGGGAGCAGACGGTGACAGGAGGGGTCGGGGAGGAAGAGGCAGGAGGGAGATGTATCTTCCTCCTGGGAGCACTCCCACTGAAGAACAGGAGAGGGTGGGGGGTCCGGAAAATTGTCCACGCCAGAACACCCCCTGCACAGTGCAGAGCGCACAAGTGCACACATCATAGGCACACACAGTGTCAGGAGCTCCAGCCACTAGTTCTGCAGGGCAGCTATAACTAGCTGTAGTCTCCCAAGACTCTGAGCTCATGAAGAACATGGCCCAGGGCCTTGGGGCCTGCATCCTCAGCCTTGTCCCTACAGGTGCTCAGTGAGAGCTTGTTGGATGAGTGGATGGATGGATGATTGATGATGAGTCAGTGATAGATGGATGGATAAATGGCCCACATACCAAAATGCCCACGGCTGAGCTCCAGCAGGGTCTGATTGGAGTGAGGAGGGGGCTGCTGAGATTCCCCCTCAGAGGAGAACTTGACAAGAAGAGGGGACAGATGGGTGGTGGGTGGTAGGAGTAAATGGAGTCAGAGATGACTCGAAGCTGTGAAGCCCCAGGTGGTGGTGACGCTCAGAGCTAATGAGAACTGGGTGGGAAACAAGAAATGGTTCTGGGGCTGGGGAGGAGGCACAGGTTGGAGTGCAGGTGTCCGGCTCCCGTGCACCAGAGGCAGCAGGGTCCTGGCGACGTGTCCGTGCAAGGACTCTCTCCAGGAAAAGTATAAGAGGGAAAAGTCCAGAAAGGCATCCAGAGCCTTAGGACATGAAGCTCTATGAAGTACTGAGGGGCAGGACAGAAAGACACAGCCTGAGAGCCAGCCACGGCTGGTGCTCCAGAGGGTCACATACGGAGTGGATGGAGTCACAGAGGACAGAGGTGGAGCCCAGTCATGTCTGATGTATGTACAGGAGTGCTCACTTACAAGGTAAGATCTGGAGAAAGTAAAAAACCTCACAAGCCCGAGAAAAAGAGAGAAGCTGAGGAGAAGCTGTGCATGTGTTTACCCCCCACACACACACACAAGGAACAGGGGACCTCTGACTCAGAGTGCAATGGAGATACGCTTCTCTTCTCCAGCGAATAGAAAACAGCACAGCTGAGTGAGAGATGAAGATAGATGCAGAGAAGCTTGGTGATGTGTAAATTAAAAAGTCAGAACATTAACAAGAGGAAAGGGGGCCTTCAGGGAGACCATGAAGCAAGAAGGTAAAGACACACAACTACACACACATACACACACACACACACAGAGCTGAAGACCTGGCTTATGAAACAGAACAGGTTTGGAGTTTTGTGGGTAGGTGCACAGTGTCTGGAACAATGAAGGAGAGGATGATTGTAGCCCAGGATGAAGATGAAACCTGGGGGGACCTCCAGGACGGGACTCCCGAGACCCTAATATTGACTATGATATCCAATTTCCTGATGGAGTCTTTTTTTTTTTTTTTGGTCTTTTTGAGACAGGGTATCCTCCTTTTAGTCCCAGCTGGCCTGGAGCTCACTATGTAGACCAGGCTGGCCTTGAACTCACAGAGATCTGCCTGCCTCTGCCTCCTGAGTGCCGGGATTAAAAGTGTGTGCCACATGCTTGGCTGATGAAGTCTTTATGGTTACCTGCTCAATGGGGAGCAGGTAACACACACACACACACATACACACACACACTCACACAGAGGCATGCACATGCACAAGAACTAGGACAAGGTCCAAAGGGAATGGGAAAAGATGAGGGTGATGCAGATAATGGGGCAAAGAAGGAGAGAAGTACTTAAGACCCCAAGAGACATATGGATGCACGAACAGAGCTCGAGGGGCCCCCAGAACCTGAGAGGGAGACCCAGGAATCCTTGGTTGAAAAAAGGCACAGAGATGGATCAGTAGTTAGGAGCAGGGGCTGTTCTTGCAGAAGACCTGGGTTCGGTTCCCACTTGGCAGCTAAGGACCGCCCAAAACTCCAGTTCCAGAGGATCTGACATCCTCTTCTGACCTCAAGTATTGCACAACATGGGTGTACTTACATATACGCAGGCAACACACTCAAATAAAAATAATAAAGAAAATATCTTTGTAAAAAGCAAACAGCCAAACATCCCTCCACAGGGAGAGGTCTAAAGTCTGTGTCTGTCCTCTGCAGTCTCATGCAAGAGAAGAAAAAAATCTGAATACCACTTGGAAAGGAGGGGCTGAGAAAGCTTCTGCAAGCAAAACCCCAGGAGAGAAAATTTCAGACAGCATGAGGCAATTTCCTTTTTTTTTTTACTTTTATTTATTATTTTTATTTGTATGAGTGTATTGCCTGCATGCATATAAGTGCACGCATGTCATGCAATGCCCACAGAGGTCAGAAGAAGCTATTGGATCCCCTGGAACAGGAGTCATGCATGGTTGTTGGCCACCATGTGGATGCTCTAAACCACAGAGCCATTTCTTCAGCCTGAGGCAGTATCTTTAAAAAAAAAAAAATCAAAACATCCGGGCGTGGTGGCGCACGCCTTTAATCCTAGAACTCGGTAGGCAGAGGCAGGCAGATCTTTGTGAGTTCAAGGCCAGCCTGGTCTACAGAGTGAGTTCTAGGACAGCTGGGGCTACAGGGAGACCTTGTCTCGAAAAGAAAAAAAAAAAAAATCAAAACAAAATTCTGACAAGACTACTAAACCATGTTACATTTTCCAGAGGAAGGTCTATTAGTTTATTTCCAACTGCTCTTTGGTTGTTTTCATGTTGACCTTTTGTTTTGTGACTCAGATAGATTAAGTTTTAGGAGTTTTTTTTTTTCTAGAGTCTCTAGAAGTTTTAATATGTACAATAAAAGGTCACATTCTAATAGTTTGGATTCATCTTTTCTGGTTTATATGCTTTTTTATTTCTTTTTCTTGCCTTATTGCACAGGCTGAGGCATCAATGTGAAATCGATTAGAAGACTTCTTCACTTCTTGTTGATCTCAGAAAGGAGTCTTTCTCCCTTGGGTATGATTTTAGTTGTTTTATAGAAGTGTGTGTGTGTGTGTGTGTGTGTGTGTGTGTGTGTGTGTGTGCTTGTGTGTTTTGGTGGTGCTGGGGGCCTTACACACACAGGTCACCATGTGTGATGAGTTTCCCTCCACTAATATGATAGCTATACCTTCTTTTGGGGAAAGAGTACTGAGAGTTGTGTTGGGGAGGCACAGAGGACAGAAGAGGCCAATCTCCTATGTAATGTTTCATTCAAGGAGTCAGGGCTGGAGAGATGGCTCAGTGGTTAAGAGCACTGACTGCTCTTGCAGAGGACCCGGGTTTGATTCCCAGCACCCACATGGCAGCTAAGAACTGTCTTGGGCCAGGCATGGTGGCACACACCTTTAATCCCAGCACTTGGGAGGCAGAGGCAGACAGATCTCTGTGAGTTCAAGGCCAGCCTGGTCTATATAGAGAGCTCCAGGCCAGCTGGGACTAAAGGGAGGCCCTGTCTCAAAAAAAAACATCATTCAAGGAGTTAATATATTTGTATGTCATTAGTGAGACTAATAAGTAATTTTTGCAGCCAGGTGTGGTAGTACACACCTTTAATCCTAGCACTTGGGAGGCAGAGGTAGGCAGATCTTTGTGAGTTCAAGGCCAGCCTGGTCTACAGAGCGAATTCCAGGACAGCCAGGGCTACAGAGAGACCCTGTCTTGAAAAAAAAAAAAAAAAAAAAAAAAAAGTAATTTTTGCAAAGAAAACAATAGGACGAATCCCAAAGGGAACAGGAGACGATGAGGGAGAAAGGGGAAAGGGCGACTGATAACGAGTAAGACGTTCAGGGGCTGGAGAGATGGCTCAGCTGTTAAGAGTGCCAACTGCTCCTATAGAGGACCCAGCACCCACATGGTGGCTAAGAACTGCCTTTAAGCTGGGCATGGTGGCGCACACCTTTAATCCCAGTGCTTGGGAGGCAGAAGCAGGCAGATCTCAGTGAATTCAAGGTCAGCCTGGTCTACAGAGTGAGCTCCAGGCCAGCTGGGGCTATAGGGAGACTGTCTCAAAAAAAAAAAAAGAAGACGACGTTTATATTAATGCCCTCCCCTGCAAAGCTCAGGGAACATCAGGGAGGAAGGAAATGCTGAGCCCTGGGCGTGGCGTGGCCACTGCACTGAAGCTATGGTCACCTGCACATGATTAAGCCAACAAGACCAGTCAGCATTCCAGGAAGTGGTGCTAAATAGACCCAAAGGGTTACAATGGGGGAAGGGAGGGAGGGAGGGAGGGAGGGAGGAAGAGAGGGAGGAAGAGAGAGAGAGAGAATGATAACATGAAGGGAGATGCATTGGGGGTACCTAGGGGAGTAGGAGGGAAGGGTTGGGGTGGATAGGATCAGACACACATACTTCCTACCCAGGCCCAGTCATTGCCAGCTCTGCTCTGTGCTGACATCCAGGGAAGATCCCACCATTGTAGGCTCACAGTCTGGTGGGCAAGAAGGATTTCCATACCAAGGCATGCTGGGCTGTTCTTGGGGGATAAGATAGGGATCTGGGGGTGACACATTGAAAATGACACTGCCCCTTATTCTTGAAAGATGGGTTTGAGGTAAAAAAGAAGCCATTGTGGACTCGACACAGGGCTCGTGGGCTTTGGTGGAGGGATTTGCCTGATAACTGTGGTAGATGAGAGGAAGAGGGGATTCTAAAGCCCAAGTGCCTTCCTCAGCAACTCTGAGCATTGAAAGAGAAGGGGCAGGGGGAGATGGGTCCAGATTGAGAGATCCTCCATGGGAGACAGAGACATGAGCAGCTTCCCAGCTCAGAGGCACTAGGAGGGGACAAAGACGGTATTCATAGCCCAGGCAACAATATCGGCCATGAAGATAGAGTAGAACAAGGGAGACAACTGGAGAGACGCCAGAGGAAGGGCCGTCGGAGCTCAACGAGGGGCGGCAGAAGGGCAGAGATGGATCTAGAATCTTGGCTCACCCTTTCTTGGTGAGTCTGTGATGTCATGGGTATTATTTGGGGTGGTGGGAGGGGTGGCAGATGTACCTGAGGCACTGTCTGCATGGACAGAGGTCTCTGACTCCCTGAGATCCACAGCAGGTGAAGGAGAAGGTGCAGAGAAGGTCTGAGAAAGTGGTCCTGGGGGCCGGAGAGACCACTCCACGGGTGAAGCGCTTGCGGCCAGGAGACCTTGAGTTTGATTCCCAGAACACACACTTTTTTTTTTATTGAAAAAGCTGGGCGTGGTGGCCCATGCCTGTAATCCCAGCACTCGGGAGGCAGAGGCAGGTGGATCTATGTGAGTTCAAGACCAGCCTGGTTTACAGAGTGAGCTCCAGGCCAGCTGGGACTAAAGTGAGACCCTGTCTCAAAAAAAAAAAAAAAAAAAAAGGTTTGGTGGCATGCACTAGTAATCCCAGTACTAAGAAGGTAGAGACAGACGTATCCCTGGGATTCACCAGCCAGCTAGCCTAGCCCACTTGGTGAATTCCAGGACAGCTAAGACCCTGTTTCTAAAAACAAAAGGGAAAAAGAAAGAAAGAAAGAAAGAAAGAAAGAAAGAAAGAAAGAAAGAAAGAAAGAAAGAAAGAAAGAAAGAAAGAAAGAAAGAGAGAGAAAGAAAAGAGAGAGAGAGAGAAAGGAAGGAAGGAAGGAAGGAAGGAAGGAAGGAAGGAAGGAAGGAAGGAAGGAAGGGGAAGGGGAAGGGAAGGGGAAGGGAAGAAAAAAGAAAAAAGTGGCCCAGGCTAAGGAATGTTCCCCCAATTGCACAGTGCGACACCCCATCTTGAAGCACAGTGATAACTGCATTTTCTTCCTCTGGACTTTGTACTCCTGTAAGAGAGGCCCAAGCTCCAGGGCCTGTGTCTTCTGAAGAGGCCCAGTGGCCCCAGGCTTCAACTGCCAGGGCTTGGGCTGAGTCAGGGGCCGAGAAGACAGTGGAGTGGGGAGTGCTGAGAAGCTTTCGGGGGAAGATTCTCCAGGAAGGAGAACAGATGGGTTGTGGGTGGTAGGAGAGTGAGACTCAGAGATGACTCGGGACTCCTGGCTACAGACCCAGGCAGGCAATGACACTCAGCGCTAATGAGAGCGGGGAGAGAAACATTTCACGGTGCGGAAACGATGCGGTGAGTTCGTCATATGCTGGGTACCAAAGCCAGCTGGGAATCAGCCTTGAGTTTCCCACTAGGGAGGAAGAAGTTCTGGCCTGCAGCATTGCCAGCACCCAGGGTGGGAAGCAGGTGCAGAAAAGGAGGGATGGGGGCTAGGACAGGCCTCAAGGCATGAAGACATGTGAAAGACCAGAGGAAGAGACAAGGCAGAGGTAGCACAGTGCACACTCATGCACGCACGCACATTAAAAGGACTGGCGGGGTCCTGACACAAAGCAGGTGTTTAATTAACTTCTTATGGACTAATGAACAAATAGGTGGACAAAGTGTGAATAACCGTGACCCAGAGACTGGGAACCTCCAGCTCAAGCCCCAGAGGGAAGGAAGTAAGAGACTGATATATGCAGAAACAGGAGAATAAAAGCAACAGGAGAGTTTTAGGTAAAAAGAAGAAGATTGTAGGGCTGGAATAAGAAGCAGTGGCAAGCCGGGCGTGGTGGCGCATGCCTGTAATCCCAGCACACAGGAGGCAGAGGCAGGTGGATCTCTGGGAGTTCAAGGCCAGCCTGGTCTACAGTGTGAGCTCCAGGCCAGCTGGGACTAAAGGGAGACCCTGTCTCAAAAAGACCAAAAGAAAGGAAGGAAGGAAGGAAGGAAGGAAGGAAGGAAGGAAGGAAGGAAGGAAGGAAGGAAGGAAAGAAGAAAGAGTGGCAGTGAGGGAGGGAATGGATAAATTATGAGTGGATGGATGCATGGATGGTAGATACTGAATGGGAGGATGGATGGATGGATGGATGGATGGATGGATGGATGGACGGGTGGATGGATGGATGGGTGGGTGGATGGGTGGATGGGTGGATGGATGGATGGATGGGTAGATACTGAATGGGTGGATAGATGGATGGATGGGTAGATACTGAATGGGTGGATGGGTGGATGGGTAGATACTGAATGGGTGGATGGATGGGTGGATGTGTGGATGGATGGATGGATGGATGGGCAGATGGATGGATGGATGGATGGGTAGGTGGATGGGTAGATACTGAATGGGTGGATGGGTGGATGGATGGGTAGATGGATGGATGGATGGATGGATGGGTTAGTGGGATATGGGTATATGTATAGATTGGTGGGTGGATAGATGGGTAGGAGGTGGAATCATCTAGAAATGAGGACAAAATCTAACAGGAAGCTAGGTGTTCTGGTATCTTGGGAGGCTGGGGCAGGAGGATCAGGAACTCAAACCCATCCTTAGCTACATAGTGAGTTAAGAGCAGCTGGTCCAAGTGAGACCTTGTCTTAAAGAAACAAAACAATAGCAAAAATCTGACAGATGAAGCTGAAGAGATGGCTCAATGACTAAGAGGACTGGTTCTTCTTGCAGGACAGGGCTTTGGTTCCCAGCATCCTCATGGTGGCTAACAACCATCCTTTAACTCCAGTTCCAGAGAATCTCTTCTAGTCTCTGTGGAAATTGTGTGTATATAGTACACTTACATCCATGCAGGCAAAACACTCATATACATAAAATAAAAATAAATTTAAAAATAAAAATAAAGAGACTGGGAGTATAGCTCAGTGACAGAAGAGTGTTTGCCCAGTAAGACCCTGTCACAAAATAAAAAGTGAAAGTGGCGGCTGGAGAGATGGCCTAGCAGTTAAGAGCCCCGACTGCTCTTGCAGAGGACCCGGGTTCAATTCCCAGCACCCACATGGCAGCTGAGAGCTGTCTTTGACTCCTCTTCTGACCTCTGCAGCATTGCATGACACGGTGCACCAACCTACATGCAGACAATACATTCATACACATAAGAAACAAAAAAATAATAAAAATAAATAAATAAAATGCTTTAAAAAGTGAAAGTGAAGGCTGGGAATGCAGCTCAGAGGTAGAACACTTGCTCACCATGGGCAAGGCCCTGGGTTCAATCCCCAGAACCAGAAAAAGAAAAGAATGCTATAGGGTCCCCTTTCCATGGTAGGACACATGGACCCAGAGGGGGAACACATGTTGGGAAATATGGACTAGTAGTTCCTCAGGGATATCCGAGGAATTTGTGCAAGAAATGGTCAACCTACAGTCTGAGGCCCCATCACCAAGATGAGGCTGGAGATGAAGTCTCTAGGGGCATCTGTGTTTGAATGCTTAGTGAAGTCATGGACAGGGAGAGAGTGGAGGAAGGAATGAGGGGGACTGGCAACATGGCCTTGAGAGGGACACAGGGCAGCATGTCAGGAGTTGTTTCCTGCTTGGGTACTGTGTGTGCAGGTTACTGGAATGAGGGAGGCTGAACTGGGGTCAGGCTTAGAGGGTAAACCCTCATTTAGAGATGTCCACAGGGGCTAGGGAGACGGCTTAGAGGTTAAGAGCATTGGCTGCTCTTACAGAAGACCTGGGTTCAGTTCCCAGCACCTACATGGTGGCTAACAACCATCTGTAACTCCAGTTCCAGGGGATCCAACACCCTCTTCTGACCTCAGACATTGCACAATATAGATGCACTTATATACATGCAGGCAAAACACTCATGCATATAAAATAATAGAAATGTCCACAGGTTCCATGTTGTTGTCTGCTGGGCAAGTAGATATAGAAATCTGGCATTCAGGTCCCAGCCAGGAGTCATCAATAAAAGTTGCTGGGGTTTGGGGTTGGGGATATAGCTCAGTTGGTAGAGTACCTGCCCCTTATACATGAAGCCCTGCATTCAATCCACAAGGCCATACAAAATAGATGTGTTGGCATAGCCTATAACTCCAGATCTCCAGAGGTAGAGACACAAGGATTAGAAGTTCAAGATCAGAGCCGGGCGTGGTGGCGCACGCCTTTAATCCTAGCACTCAGGAGGCGGAGGCAGGTGGATCTTTGTGAGTTCAAGGCCAGCCTGGTCTACAGAGCAAGTTCCAGGACAGCTGGGGCTACAAGGAGACCCTGTCTCGAAAAGACAAAAAAAAAAAAAAAAAGTTCAAGATCAGCCAGGCGTGGTAGTGCACGCCTTTAATCCTTCACTCAGGAGGCAGAGGCAGGTGGATCTCTGTGAGTTCAAGGCCAGCCTGGTCTACATAGCGAGTTCCAGGACAGTTGTGGCTACAGGGAGACCCTGTCTCAAAAAAGACAAAAAAAAAAAAGTTCAAAATCATCCTTTGCTATACAATGAGTTCAAGGCCAGCTCAGAATATATGAGACCCTGTCTCAGAAGAAAGAAAAAAAGGCTTGCTGGGGTTCAAGTCATAGGACTGAAAAAGACTGAGATTCACAACTAGAGTGTGCCACAGATGCCCACGTTTCCACAGCTCGGAGGAAGGGGTGGAAGGACAGGAGGAGAGATGGAGAGGGGAATCCTGTAAAGAAAGAACCAAATACCATAAGTTGTCCTCTGACCTCGACATATGTGCACGGCATGCTTATGCATGCACACGCGCATGCACACACACACACACACACACACACACACGCACACACGCACACAATACCAACTTTTAAAGATAAATGCCACCATGGAGGTGATTGATGAAATTAACCTGGGAGGGGACAAGTGAAGGAAGGGGCTTTTCTGAGAAGGAAAAAAGGAAGTTATTCTGGGAGAGAGGGAGTTGGGAAGGATGGGAGAGCCTGCCGTGTAGGTTGCAAAGGGCATCCATCCTTCAGAGGCCACCGAGACGTCTACGTGGGAGATAGGAGCGTGGGTGGGGGAGGAGAATGCCATGGCCCTGGCTGGTTCATTCGTTCAGTCAAAGAACACTTGATAACACTACTCATCTAATCTGTAATAACAGCCATGGGTGGTGCGCCCAGCCCTGCTGGTACAGCGCCTCTAGATTTGACTAATCCCCAAGACATCTCGAGAGGAACACGTTGTCACTGGTGTTGTTTACGGACGAGGGACTGACGAAAGTAACAGGTGTTTGAGCACAAAGTAGAAGGGGGGGAAGCAGGGGCGCTAAGCATCCGGAGGGCGGGGGAAGTCACAGTGAGTGGGAACAGATGGGTGGTGGGTGGCAGGAGCTGGAGGGGTCAGAGATGACTCGGGCTCTGACTGCAGCCCCCGTGGGTGGTGAGGCCAGGCGCTAATGAGAACAAGAGAAAAAAAGTGCTTGGGAGCTGCGGAGATGAGGTGGCAGGGAACTGTGGAAGGAGTCAGCCGGGCTGGCTTTGTGCTTCATTTTTGGTGGGTTTGAGAGGGGCACTCAGAGGTCAGTGCAGCAGGGAGGGATCTGCTGCCCACTGGGAAGGTAGAGAATGAGCATCCAGGGCAGGAGCTGCAGAATAGAGATTCCACTGTGATGCTGTGAAATCAAGTTTTCACAATGCAACTCTCTGTGCAGACCTGGGTTCAAGTCCCACCTCCAACCACTTACTGACTCCGTGACAAGTCACATAACCTTTCTAAAGCTTGGCTTTCTCATGACTGACATTGTTCTCAATCTGTCATAAGGACAACAAGGCCATGCACATAGGCACTTGGATCTTTCTGGCATCTAGGAAGCTCTGCTGGGCTCTGTCTTTCTGCCCTTGAACACTGATTCGCTTAGAAAGTTCAGTGTTAGGGCTGAAGAAGAAGCTCAGCGGTTAAGAGTGTTTGATGTTCTTGGAGAGGACCCGAGTTCAGTTCCTAACCCATGTTGGGCACCTCACAACCACATGTAATTCCAGCTACAGGCGATCCAACATCCTCTCTGTCTTCGTGGGCATATACACACGTGGCATACACATACAAGCAGATACATAAATAAAAATCATAGACACAGATCTTTGGGACTGGAGAGATGGCTCTAAAGATTAGGAGCACCTGCTGCTCTTGCAGAGGACCTAGACTTGTTTCCTAGCATGCATGTGATAGCTAACAACCATCTCTAATTCCAGTTCTTTTTTTTTTTTTGGTCTTTTCGAGACAGGGTCTCCCTGTAGCCCCAGCTGTCCTGGAACTCACTCTGTAGACCAGGCTGGCCTTGAACTCACAAAGATCCGCCTGCCTCTGCCTCCCAAGTGCTAAGATTAAAGGCGTGTGCCACCACGCCCGGCTCTAATTCCAGTTCTATGGCATCTAATTCCAGTTCTATTGCTCCAAGGGCTCCTGTACATGTGTGGCACATGTAACTCACATAAGCACACACAGATACACATAAAAATACAAAACAGGGGCTGGTCATCCTAATCCCAAGCCTGAAATAAATTTAACTTCCTTTAAAAAACAATACAAAACAGGAACTAGAGAGATGGATGGCCCAGCAGTTAGGAGAATGAGTTGCTCTCACAGAGGACCCAGATTCATTTCCCAGGACCCACATGGCAGCTAACAACTATCCATAACTTTAGTTCCAGGGGATCCCACACCCTACTCTCATCTCTGCAGGTATTACATGACACTGGTGCACCTATACACATGTAGGCTGTGCACTCGCACACACCACCAGGTGGCTGACCCAGAGCCAAGACCCTGAAGCCAAAAGCAGATGACTATGAAAAGAAGAAAGAACAGCCAGGTGTGGCGCATGCCTTTAATCCCAGCACTCGGGAGGCAGAGGCAGGCAGATCTCTATGAGTTCAAGGCCAGCCTGGTCTACATAGCAAGTTCCAGTCCAGCTGGAACTAAAGGGAGATCCTGTCTCAAAAAGACCAAAAAAAAAAAAAAGAAGAAGAAGAAGAAGAAGAAGAAGAAGAAGAAGAAGAAGAAGAAGAAGAAGAAGAAGAAGAAGAAGAAAGAAGGGAGACAGAGGATGGCTGGCTGGGAGAAGAGAGGAGAATGTCGGGCAGCCCGCCAGGCATGCTAGTGTCCGAGATCTCACTTGCCCACCATGCACCAAACATTTTCCACGTGGCAGTCACATTTGATCTCAGAGCACTTCCTGTTTGTTCTCTCTCTACTTTGTAGGTGAGGACTCAGCTCCAGGAGTGTCCCTTGCCTGGGAATCAGCAAGATGTGAACCCAGGGTGTCAGACACTAAACCCCAGAGACAAGAGGTTAGGTAGAGGGGGTGGAGTGAGACAGCGGACAGGGACAGGCCAAGGCCCCCAGGGGGGGACAGGGACAGAGCAAGGCCCCCAGGGTGAGCCAGGGTCAGAGCAAGGCCCTCAGGGTGGGACAGGGACAGACCAAGGCCCCCAGGGTGGGACAGGGACAGAGCAAGGCCCCCAGGGTGAGCCAGGGACAGAGCAAGGCCCCCAGGGTGAGCCAGGGACAGACCAAGGGCCCCAGGGTGAGCCAGGGACAGAGCAAGGCCCCCAGGGTGAGCCAGGGTCAGAGCAAGGCCCCCAGGGTGAGCCAAGGACAGACCAAGGCCCCCAGGGTGAGCCAGGGACAGAGCAAGGCCCCCAGGGTGAGCCAGGGACAGACCAGGGGCCCCAGGGTGAGCCAGGGACAGACCAAGGCCCCCGGGGTGGGACAGGGAGCAGCCCCACCTGCCCAGGTACTGCCTGGCCTATCCGCAGTTCTCGGGGACCCAGGTAATCTCTCAGAATTCCTGGCACCCTTCTGCCCCCTCCACACACCAGCCCCAACTCTATTCCGTGCTCCAAGGAACAAAGGCCCCAGCCACAGCCTGTGACAAGGACAGGTTCGGCTGGGTTCCCCATCCCCACATCCATTCTGCTCAGGTTCTGTCCAGCTCCCCTCAACACACACACCCCAGACAGAAGCACACCTCAGATGAATGGACCTTGCAGACAAAGCCAGTCTCCCAAAGGGGGCTCCCAGATGCTTTAGCAGGGGCGAGTAAAGTGGGGAGAGAGGGAAACAGGAGTGAAAAGAGGGACCCACACAGAGAGGGGGTCAAGCACCCCAGGGTGACCCAGCTCCACCCACATGGAGAGGAGATGAAGCACCCCAGGGTGGCCCAGCTCCACCTGCACAGAGAGGGGATGAAGCACCCCAGGGTCGCCCAGCTCCACCTGCACAGAGAGGGGATGAAGCACCCCAGGGTGGCCCAGCTCCACTCGCATGGAGAGGGGATGAAGCACCCCAGGGTCGCCCAGCTCCTTTCTCTCCAGGAGATGGACGTCATGGTGTTTTTATTTTATATTCTTCTCCACACGCTTTTTGCTATTTTCTGTCATTTCTACAGTGAACACGTATTCTATCTGAAGACTAAGGAAAATAATAAATGTCATTTTGAAAAGAAAGAAGCTGTCCACAGAGCGGGAACAAAGCCCATGGAGAGGCTGCAGAGGCAGGGAGAGGGGGAGGAGGCGAGGAGCACACACACCGGCTCACATCCTGAACACACACACACACACACACACACACACACACACACACACACCATTCTTCAGGCTCATAGCTGGAGTGAAATTCCAGAAATCTCTAAGGGAGAAAATGGGTAGAGGAAAGAGGAGTGGCTGACAGAGAAGGCTGGGGGTGGATGGACAGACAGACACAGACACACATTTGCACTGCCCCAGCCCCGTACAACTCAGTGACAACAGTACCACGGGCTCAGCCACCCTTGTGGCATTGACGGTTGTGATTTTATTCAGCTTTTCTTATTACAACGGTAACAGAGCATTCTATGCTCCAGGCCAACAATTTAGAAAAAATTATGCTCTAGTTTCTGAGTAGCAAAAGTGCCTAACGAAGGATCTGTGGAGACAGGGGGAGCGGATGGGGGGCAGCCACAGAGAGGACTGGAAACAGGGACCTACAGCCTAAGTGAGAAGGGCCACAGAGATAGGGTGGTAAAAGAAAGACACACAGACAAACAATGTCCAGGGGACAGACAGACAGACACCTGTACTCCAATGTCCCACCAGGAGGCCAGAATGGGGAAATCCAATGAGACATGAATGAGTGAATGAATGAATGAATGAACGACCCCAGAGTAGAAGCAAAATGGAGTGAAGAGAGAGAGTCTCAGAGACAGAGGACAGGGATGGAGCAGGACAGAGCCCCAGACCTGACCAGGAGAGCCTGTAATGAGGAAGAGCCAGGCAGGGGTGAGACACACTCACACACACCTGACCAGGAGAGCCTGTAATGAGGAAGAGCCAGGTAGGGGTGAGACACACTCACACACACCTGACCCAAGGTGCGTAGCCACTCACACACTGAGCGCTCACTTCCGGGGCCCTTGATTGGGGAAAAGGGACATCCAGGAACTTCTGTTGTTCTCTGTATTTCCCAAATGCTCTGTCATAAAAATAGGTAAGTTCTCTTTACATCAGGGAAAGCACACACCAGGGAAGGAAGAGAAAGAAAAATGGAGCAGAGAAAACAGGAAGGAGAGAAGGAAGGAGAGCCGCACTTTCTCTCTTGTTCTTTCAAACACACATGCACACACATGCACGCACACACACACACACACACATGCACACACATGAGCACACAGGTGTGGCAGAAGGAAGAAGGAGAGTTGGGGGAAATAGATCAACAGAGCTCAGAATCCCAGAGCCCAGCACACAGCACTCACTTAGAAGAGCAGGGTGCAGGGCTGGAGAGATGGCCTGGCGGTTAAGAGCGCCGACCGCTCTTACAGAGGACCCGGGTTCGATCCCCAGCACCCACATTTCAGGCCGAAAACCGTCTGAAACTCCAATTCCAGGAGAACTCCAGTTCCAGGGGAATCCGAGACCCTCTTCTGACCTCCGCGGCATTGCACGACACGGGTGCACAAACTTGCATGTAGACAGTACATTCATACACATACAAAAATAAATAAAAATTAATAAAAAAATTTTAAAAAAGAAGAGCAGGGTGCATTTATGAATTACCTGCTGTATGCAGGCTTTTGAGTTAGGTTGAGGCTTCGACCCGCTCCCCTGGAGCTCAGGGTCCACTGTGGTATTAAGTCTGGTCTGAGCCAGAGGTCAGGGCAGGTGAGAGTCCCCCAGAGAAGGGTCTCACAGAGCACAGAGGAGGGGGACTGGGGGGGAGGAGAGGAAAGGGAGGAAAGCAGAAAGAAGACAGCAGAGAGAGAGACAGAGACAGAGACATCTGTGAGACATCTTGTGGAGGGGCTCAGCTGTGGGTGGCGCCCTCCCTAGGCAGGTATAAGAAAGGTAAATGCCAGGCGTGGGGCTGCACACCTTTAATCCCAGCACTCAGGAGGCAGAGGCAGGCGGATCTCTGTGGGTTCAAGGCCAGCCTGGTCTACAGAGTGAGTTCCAGGACAGCTGGGGCTACAGAGAAACCTTATCTCAAAAAAAAGAGAGAGAAAGAGAGAGAGAAAGAAAAACAAAAGAAAGGTAGCTGAGCAATGCAGCAGGGAGCAGTTCTTCTGTGGTCTCTGCTTCAGCTCCGCCTCCATGTTCCTGCCCTGAGCGTCTGCCCTTACTTCCTTCATGATGGACTGTGACCTGGGAGTTTAAGATGAAACAACTCTTTCCTCCTCAAGTTGCCTTTGGTCAGAGTGTCTAATCACAGCAACAGAAAAGCAAGCTGAAACAGATGGGCAGGCTCTGGGTAGGACAGGAACCTTACTACCCCTCCCCCCCTCCCCCTGCTCTTTGCACATCCGCATACTTGCGAGTTTGGTGCTCTGACCCCCAAAAGGAGCTCAGAGGAGGGAGCCAGCAGGGTCCTTCCAAGAGAAGTGGGGAGGGTCCGATAGGAGTGAGCACAGAGGTGAGCTGAGAGCTGCCTAGGGACAGGCGAAGAGGTCCCGAGGGATGGGAGGGATGGGCGGTCCTCAGGGGAGTGACTGGTGGTCACCTCTGGCTCCAGAGCCTGGACCACAGCTCAGAAGAAGAGGATATTGTGAGAGTGATATGAGAAACTTGGCATCCAGGAATGGGTGAACCCTGGTGGGCGGGCGCACAGCAAACTCGCAGGACCCACAAGAGAGCTGCCTTGGGAGCCTGGCAGGTTAGGGCAAACGGAGAGCCAGAGAGGCTGGTAGGAAACAATTTCTCTCTCTCTCTCTCTCTCTCTCTCTCTCTCTCTCTCTCTCTCTCTCTCGCAGCACATCTGGAAAAAGTGAGCTGGGAGGAGAGCGGAGCCGGGAGACAGGGAACAAAGCTACGAGACGGGGGGGGGGGGGGGGGAGGCTCAGCAGCTCGGCCAGCGCACAGAGGGCCTGGGGATGAGTGGGGGAACACTGCGGAGCGAGGGAGGGGGAACACACCACACACACACACACACACACACACACACTCAGGTATAGACTGAATGAAGGGATGGAAAGCCTTACAGAATGGGCACTAGAGAGCCCTGGAGAGATTCAGAGCGGCGCCCCTCCCTCTGCTCTCCCTCCCGCCCCCCCTACTTTCTCCCTCCCCCGCCCTCTCTCCTCCCCACCCCTCAGAGCCTCCCTTGCTCTCCCTCACCCACCCCCTACCCTTGCTGCTCTCCTCCCCACCCTCCCTCTGCTCTCCCTCCGCCACCCCTCCCTCTGCTCTCCTCCCCCTCCCCATTCCCCCCACCCCCAACCCTCACCCCAACCCCCCCCCCCCTCTTTTCTCCTCCCACCCCTCCCTCTGCTCTCACCTCCCACCCTCCCTTCTGCTAGCTCTCGCTCCCACCCTCCTCTTCTCTCCCTCCCGCCCCCTCTTTTTCTCCTCCCACTCCCTCTGCTTCCTCCCCAGCCCCTCCCCTCTGTCTCCTGCACCCGGCCCCTCCGCGAGCTCCTGTCTCCTAGGGCACCTCCCCAGCCCTACCTCTGCTCGTCCCTCCCCGCCACCCCTTCGTCTCTCATCCCCCCCACGTCGGTTCTCTCCTCACACCACACCTTCTCATCCTCCACTACCCACCCGAGCCCTCTTCTCTCCCTCTCCACACCACCCCTCTCTTTCCTCCTCAGCCCCATACTCTTCCTTCCTACCTCCCGCGCCCCCTCTGCTCTCCTCCCGCCACCCCTCTGCTCTCTCTCCCTACCCCTCCCTCTGCTCTACCTCCCCACCCGTCCCTCTGCTTCCCTCCCCGCCCCTCCTCTTTCTCTCCGCTCTCCGCCTCTTCCTCTTCTCCCCCTCATCCTCCCCTACCCTGCTCTCACCCTCTCTGCCCCTTCCCTCTCTGTTCGTCTCCCTCACCCTCTCCCTCTTCTCTCCCTCCCCACCCCCCCTCTGCTCTCCCTCACCCGCCCTCCCTCTGCTTCCCGTCTCCGCCCCCATCTTCTTTGTCCGCTCTCCACCCCCCCTCTCCTCTCCCTCCCCGCCCCCCCATCTCTCCTCTCCTCCCCGCCTCTCCCCTCTGCTCTCCTCACCTCCCGCACCCCCCCTCTGCTCCTCCGCCTCCCCGCACCTCCCTCTGCTCATCGCCTCTCCGCCCTCCTCTTCTCTCCCTCTCCCTCCCCGCCCCTCCCTCTGCTCTCCCTCCCCGCCCCTCCCTCTTTTCTCCCTCCCCACCCCTCCCCCTTGGTCTCCCTCCCCTCTGTCACACCTTAAAGAATGGGAGTGACCCTCAGGGCTAGAGCAGAGAAAAAATCAAGGAAGACAATGGAATGACAGGACCACAGAGATGGACAGGACAGACAGTCCTGCTGAGAGGAGACCACTCACACAGCAGCCTCTTCCACACACCCATATCTGTGCACACGGGGCTTGGGGGAAGCATCTTGGATGCTCGAAGGTGCCTAGAGCCACCCAGCTAACACTGAGACACAGAGAAGGGGCGGAGGGGAAGGGACTCCCCAGAACACTGTCCTTCACCCCCTCTTTCCTCCTGGCTTTCTCTCTACCTGCCCAAGGAAGGCCCTTTCTGGGCTGAGTGGTGAGTGGACACCTTGATGGGCCTCCTGATGCCTAGAGTGCCCAGTAGTGTTCTAGAACACCCCAGAACACCTCGGGGGAAGATGCCTAACTGCATGAGGGTGTGAGGAACCCAGAACAATTCCAGTTTGTGGAGAAGGTAACTTGCACAAAAATGGCAGCCTGAGGCAGGTCAGGCAGGATCCTGTAAGCAGAGAAGGTGGCAGGCACAAAGGCCCTAGGGGCAAGAAGGTATATGGTGCCGGTAACTGGCTATCTGGATGCTGGTGGCAATCTTGATTTTGGTGGCCTTCCTGTCCTGTTGACAAAGGAATGCAAGTGTGATGTGGAAAGTGTGCCACCACCAGGCTCAGGCCGGTACTGCACCCACCCAGAGCAGCAGGGGACAGGAGCTGGTGTCTGGAGACAGCAACCACAGGATCAGGGATAGGTGGCCAGTGTAGGGCAGTGGGAGAGACTGGCAAAGGGAAGCTCCAGTCACACTGAGGTGGACACCACTGGCGGGAGGAGGCTGTGAGCCACGGCTTTGGAGGTCCAAGGTCTGGAGCCAGCAAGGGAGACCCAGCTCATCCCAGAGAGAGAGGCCAGAGTATGGCCTGAGCCCGCAGTGGGAGTAGTAGACCTTAGGCAGAGTGAAGGGAAAGCCAGCAGGGGTGAGCCCATGGCCACAGGGTGCACAATTCTGTGGTACCCACACAACTGGGGTGAGCCCTAAAAGAAGCCACTCAGCAGTCACATGCTGCAATTCTACTCAAAGAACTGTCCAGAATAGATGTACACGGGGACAGAGAGCACAGATGGATTTCCAGGAGGAGGGAAGGGAAGTGGGAGACACACACCATGTTGCTCACCTCCAGAGACTAATTTTAGATTGTAGGGATCTCAATGCAATTAAAAAGTTTTTTCATTAAAAAATAAATAACAAAATACTTCAGAATCCAACAGGAGGCATGACACCCTGAAGGCATGGAAGTCTTGGAGGCCTAGGTGAGGCAGCAGACAGGCACTTTCTTTCGGGAAGTGGAGCCTCTGGGAAGCAGGGTTCACAGAGGGACCTTCTGGATAGACAGAGGAGGGGTGCGGAGACAATAAGAAGGGGAGCACATCTGAGACACTTGGGGGGGACTCGGGCTGGGTACTGGGTTACAATGGTTAGGGAAGGAGAGGCATGGGTGGGCAGGTCAGGCAAAGCTAGGGCTGCCCTCCCTGGTGCGTGAGAGATTTCCCACACAGGCTCAGAGACTTGCTTGTCCATTCAGCATGTGAGCAGACTCAGCACCTTCCGTGGGCCATGTGGGCCCAGGAGCTGGTGACAGACAACACAGTGTGGATCAGGCAGACACAGTCCAGCCCTCCCAGGGGCTGACATCATAGAGGAGAGGCCACTGTGAGAGACTGAGAATAAGCCAAAAGTCAATTGATGGCAGAGATGTCAGCCCAGGAGAGAGCAGAGAGGTAGGTCTCTCTGAAGAGACATTGGCGCAGAGGCCTAAGGGAGACAAGTGGGGGGGGGGCAAATCTCTGGTATCAGGTTCTAGGCAGAGAGAACCATATGTACAAAGGTCCTAAGGTTAGTGCAGCTTGTTACAGCTAAGTAAAGCAGAGACAGTGGCAGGAGACGCTGGAGGCAAGGAAGTGCCATTCCTTGTCCCTGGGCTGTGGTGAACGCTGGGAATTTTGTTCCGTAATGATATACCTGACAGACCGCTGGAGGGAAATGGGACCTTAGAGCATCCGAAGGCCCTGCCCTGCCCCTGTGGGGCTCGTTGGTGAAAGGCTCAGGTGAGGCCCCCAAGTTCTCCACATGTACTTGCTCTACAGCAGGGGCACCAGGAGGGGTGAGGAGCTCTGCAAAGGAAGGAACCAGCAGTACAGACTGGTCCTGACACAGGACGGAAGAGAAGAAAGCTTGAGAAAGACTCAAAAAGAGGGAGGGAGCTGGCAGGAACTACAGCTGAGACCCCCACCCCACCAGGGACTCAGGATGACTCACACACACAGGGCCCACGCAGAGATGGGCTCAGCCAGCTCCCTGACGCACTCCCTTTGCCTACCAGGACACCAGGCACAAATAGTGACATGCAGACCTCACCAGCAAAGCCCCCAGGAGAGGGGCTGCAAGGAGGGGCGCCGAGGACACTAGGGACCAGAGGGAGCCAACGGCAAAGCAGCGGACACACAGCACACAGAGAAGGAAGGTGCCCAGTCACCCACACGGAGGACACCCCCCAACTCACCACTCACACGGATGGACTGACCAGTGATTCCCATGGGCAAACACAGCTAGCCAGGCTTATACCCCAACATGTGGACTGTCGGCCACACCCACTGACATAGAACCACTGACACACCACATGAGCCCAATCTGTGCCTGACCTACAGAGACAGGCACAGACCAAACACACCCCAACATCTAGAACGACAGACTCCAATCCTCTGACTCTGGCAGGGAGAGGGAAGAGGAGGAAGAGGAGGAGGAGGAGGAGGAGGAGGAGGAAAAGGAAGAAAAATAAAGAAAAAAAAAAAAAGGAGGAAGAGGGAGGAAGAGGAAGAGGAAAAAAAAAAAAAAAAGGGAGAGGAGGAAGAGGAAGAGGGGCAGAGGAGGGAGGCGGAAGAGTGAGGAAGCGGAGGGGAAAAGGAGGGAGGAGTATGGCGGACGCCGGGACGAGGAAGAAGAGGAGGAGGAGGAAGAAGAGGAGGAGGAGGAGGAAGAGGAGGAGGAGGAAGAAGAGGAGGAGGAGGAAGAAGAGGAGGAGGAGGAGGAAGAGGAGGAGGAGGAAGAAGAGGAGGAGGAGGAAGAAGAGGAGGAAGAGGAGGAAGAGGAGGAAGAGGAGGAAGAAGAAGAGGAGGAAGAGGAGGAGGAGGAAGAGGAGGAGGAGGAAGAGGAGGAGGAGGAGGGGGAGGGGGAGGAGGAGGAGGAGGGAGAGGAGGAGGAGGAGGAGATGAAGAGCGTGTGTGTTGTGTCTGAGCCTGCAGAGCATCAGCCGTGCTGGGCTGCCCAACAGTTGATGAGCACTGTTTTGCCTGGCATAGAAGTCCATTGCCAGTCACTATTTCAGGTAACAAGTGGCAGGGAAGCCCAGAAGGGGAGGTGGGGCCTATGTGGGGACCACAGGAACTGGACAGGTCAAGGAGGGAGAAAGGGTGTATGTACCCAGCTGGGGTTCTGATCAAGGGCCTGGCTGCTGGCAGGGCCCTGTAGACAGGAGCAGCACAGAGCAGTACAGCTTCAGAGGAAGAATAAGTTCCTAAGGGATGCTGGGAGACCTGGAGTCAGGGAGAGCAGAAGCCTAGAGCACGGGCATGGGCAGGGAGAGGGAGCAAGAAGGAGCCCTTGAGAGCGAGAGAGTCTGGGCTGGCGTCCCAAGAGCTGGACCACAGAAAACAGAGCCAGCGAGCTCACAGAGAGCCATGTGTGGGGGTAGCAGGAAGCTCAGCAGCAGGGCAGATGAGCAGGTTCAGACAGGAAGTCCACCCTGCATGGGGAAAACATGGGGCTCGGAGGGGTTGTTATGAGGTGGGAGAAACAGACCAGGATGGGTGTGGGGGTCTGGGGCTTGGCTGAAGGATACTGACTCACAAACCAGGTGCTCCAGGGAGCAGGGTTTGCAAAAGGGAAAGGAGACATAGCTACCCCTCAGAGCCAGGGAGGAAGGAAAGAGGCAGCCACAGAGGGAGAAGCTGGGCCAGGCTCCCCTGAAACATCTAGGGAGATCCCCCAGGAGTGGGAGAGAAAGAGAGGGAAGCAGAGGTGGGGGCAGTAGAGAAGGCGGGGATAGCGAGGAGCCAGACGTTCTCTCTCCCCTCTCCCTCCCCTCCTCTTTCTCTCTTCAGCAGTGACACACAAAATAGAGGCAGAATTCAATAAAATTTGGAGAGGGCGCAGAGAAACGGGAGGGAGTCAATACTCAGAGCCACTCAGGATGCATTCAGAAACGTGAGTTGAATGAATAAAGACAAAGAGGGGCTCCCAGAAAAGAAGCCTTGGCTGAAATGGTGCCAAAACAAGCCAGGGCACAGGGAGCATGCCTGAAATCCCAGCACTCAGAAAGCATGGCAAGATCACTGCACCTTCCAGGGCCAGCCTGGTCTCCATAGCAAGTTCCAGGGCTGCACAGTGAGGCCTTGTCTCAAAAAAACAAACATCAAAAGAAGTGCAAAGATAGAATGTCACACACAGATTCAGTGAGGGGAGGTACCTATGAGATGGCACAGCTGGTGAAAGCTTGACACACGAGTGTGACAACCTGAGTTCAAGCCCCAGAACCCACAAAAACATAGAAGGAAGGGCTAGAGAGATGGCTCAGTGGTTAAGAGCACTGGCTGCTCTTGCAGAAGACCCAGGTTTGATTCCCAGCACCCACAGGGTGACTAACAACTGTCTGTGACTCCAGTTCCAGGGGAATCCGACACCCTCTTCTGACCTCCAAAGGCATTGCACCACATGGGTGCATTTACATGCATGCAAGTAATCACTTACACACATAAATTTTTTTTAAAAAGTGGAAGAGCTGGGCATGGTGGCACACGCCTTTGATCCCAGCACTTAGAGGCAGAGGCAAGTGGATCTCTGTGAGTTCAAGGCCAGCCTGGTCTACAGAGTGAGCTCTAGGCCAGCTGGGGCTACAGGGAGACCCTATCTCGAAAAAGACCAAAAAAAANACTGAATAAATTAATGAATTTTTTTTTATTAATTTTATTTATTTCTGTATGTGTATGAATGTACTGTCTGCATGCAAGTTTATGCACCCATGTCATGCAATGCTGCAGAGGTCAGAAGAGGGTGTCAGATTCCCCTGGAACTGGAGTTCTCCTGGAATTGGAGTTTCAGATGGTTCTCGGCCGCCATGTGGGTGCTGGGGATCAAACCCGGGTCCTCTGTAAGAGCAGTCGGTGCTCTTAACTGCTAGGCCATCTCTCCAGCCCGAATGAATATTTTTAAAAAGATCCTAGCAAGTTTGAGGTTTAAAATGAGTGTTAAAAATAATGGGTGGCTGGGCGTGGTGGCGCATGCCTTTAATCCCAGCACTGGGGAGGCAGAGGCAGGCAGACCTCTGTGAGTTCAAGGCCAGCTTGGTCTACAGAGCGAGCTCCAGACCAGCTGGGACTAAAAGGGATACCCTGTCTCAAAAATACCAAAAAAATAATAAAATAAATAAGTAAATAAAATATAATGGGGAAGTCAGGCAGGCATGGTGGCGCACGCCTTTAATCCCAGCACTTGGAGGCAGAGGCAGGCAAATCTCTGTGAGTTCAAGGCCAGCCTGGTCTACAGAGCGAGTTCCAGAACAGCTGGAGCTACAGGGAGGCCCTGTCTCAAAAAGACAAAATAAATAAACAAATAATAATAATAATGGGGAAGTCATGGCATAAAATTCAGAAGATTTTTTCACTCAAGACAAATATTTTATGATATACAAGCTATCCCCTAATTTTTAAAATTATTTTTATTTGGGGCTGGAGAGATGGCCTAGAGGTTAAGAGCACCAACTACTGCTCTTGCAGAGGACCCGGGTTCAATCCCCAGCACCCATATGGTGGCTGAGAACTGTCTTTAACTCCAGTTCTAGGGGAATCCAACACCCTCTTCTTATCTCCGCAGCATTGCATGACATGGGTGCACAAACCTACATGCAGACAGTACATTCATCCACATACAAAAATAATTAAAAATTTTAAAAAATTAAAAAAAATTATTTTACATGTGAGTGTATTTCCTGCATATGTGTAAGTGCACTGTGTGATGCAATGCCCACAGAGGGCAGAAGAAGGCATCAGATTCCCTGGAACTGGAGTTATGAATGGTTGTTAGCTGACATGTAGGTGCTGAGAGCTGAACCCAGTCCTCTGCAAGAGCAGCCAGTGCCCTTGACTGCTGAGCCATCTCTCCAGCCTCTGTCCTAATTTTTTTAATGCAAGAAGAGAAGGAGGGAAAGGTGCATAGATGGGAGGAGATGACGTGACAGGAGTAGGTTCAGATGTGAAGGTGCCCAGGCAGCCCAGATCCACAAGGTCAAGACAAAAGTGACACGGAGAATGGGGCCAAGAGAGGACAGCCACCTTTCACCTGGAAGGGGCGGCCCCAGGATGCATGAGCAGGCAGGAAGGAGTCACTTTAAGCGTAGGTGTCCATCAGCAGGGTGGCCTATAGGGACGGGGGGAGGCAGGAACACAGGGTTGGATGTGGAAGGAAGGGGTGGGTAAGATGCTGAACTTGGGGTGGGTCTTGAGGGCATAGGGGTCAGACCGCAGGTAAAGACCCATGATGCCTGGACCTTCCACTGTGGGGGCACAGAGACCATGGGTAAGGACCCATGATGCCTGGACCGTCCACTGTGGGGGCACGGAGACCGTGAGTAAGGACCCATGATGCCTGGACCTTCCACTGTGGGGGCACGGAGATGTGGGTAAGGACTCATGATGCCTGGACCGTCCACTGTGGGGGGGCATGGAGACCATGGGTAAAGACCCATGATGCCTGGACCGTCCACTGTGGGGGCACGGAGATGTGGGTAAGGACCCATGATGCCTGGACCGTCCACTGTGGGGGGCACGGAGACTGTGGGTAAGAACCCATGATGCCTGGACCTTCCACTGTGGGGGCACGGAGACCGTGAGTAAGGACCCATGATGCCTGGACCATCCACTGTGGAGGCATATAGACGGTGGGTAAGGACCCATGATGCCTGGACCGTCCACTGTGGGGGGCACGGAGACTGTGGGTAAGAACCCATGATGCCTGGACCTTCCACTGTGGGGGCACGGAGACCGTGGGTAAGGACCCATGATGCCTGGACCATCCACTGTGGAGGCATGTAGACGGTGGGTAAGGACCCATGATGCCTGGACCATCCACTGTGGGGGGCATGGAGACCATGGGTAAGGACCCACAATGCCTGGACCTTCCACTGTGGAGCCACGGAGACCGTGGGTAAGGACCCATGATGCCTGGACCATCCACTGTGGGGGGCACGGAGACCATGGGTAAGGACCCATGATGCCTGGACCGTCCACTGTGGGGGCACGGAGATGTGGCAGGGCAGACATAGAGGGAAGACAATTGCAGAGCCCCAGGAAAGGGGCCCAGAACTAACTCTTGGGCGCCAGTGAGACAGCTCAGGGGGAAAGGCGCCTGCTGCAGAGCCTGAAGACTTCGGTTTAATCCCTGAGAGCCACACGATAGAAGGTGGGAACCAACTCCCCAACTCCCCACCACCACATGCACACTGTGGCATATACTACCCCACCAATAATAAACAAACAAATAAATGTAATTACAGAGTGTCCAGATGGCTCAGTGGGTAAAGGCACTTGCCACCAAGTCCACAACCCACATGGTAGAAGGAGAACCGATTCACACAGCTGTCCTCTGACTTCCACATGTACACTGTGGCATATACAGACACACATAAAAATAATTAATTAATTTATTTAAAAAAAACTCTTGGACAGCCAGGTGATGGGTAGACATCAGGATGGACAGGCAGGTTGTAGGTACATATCTGCAGAAATAAGCAAACAGTGGACAGAGTCCCGGAGATGGTCCTGCAAAAGGCCCGGAGGGGCTTTGGGGATAACTTGGGGGCCAAGAGGGAGCACAGGAGAAAGCAGAGCCTGGCTGTCAGCAGCTCTGTCTCATGTGGTGTGCCCTCATGGGAGCCGTTCCTTCAAGCAAGTGTTGACCAAAAGAAAATGGAAAGGAAATTACCCAGAGTAGGACAAAGGATTATGGAAAGCAGAACAGATAACACGCTGGCAGACAGCTTGTCACACACACACCTCTCCGAATGCCACCCACGCAGGGCAGATTTCAGAAGTGCCTTGGAGACAGGTAAGAGCAGGGTGGGAAGGGCTGACTCTCAGGCTCACAACATGTGTGCACACGGCCATATGGAGGACACAGCGTGTTGGACAGGCAAGTGCAGGCTATCGGGACAAGCATGAAAGCCGAAGTCCACAGATGGGCTGGCAGAGCTGAAAGGACCCTGTCTGTGACACACACACACACACACAAACACACACACACACACACACAGCACCAGCAGCAGTGGTTCCATAGGGAGCATTATTGAAAGGGCCCTGGGAATAAGAACCCCTCGGCTAGTGGCAGTGACCCCAAAACTGAGAGAGAGGATGCAGCTGGTCACAGCTGGCTGGGAGCACGGGAGCTGGACCCCAAGGGCCACGTGCACGCCTGAGGGGACTCAGACAAGGCCTGGGGGAAGGGCTGAAGGAAAGAAAGTCAGGATGGCCTGTGAGGCACTGGTGGACCCACGCAGGGGACTGTGCAATTACATCTGAATGGAAACTAATCACTGTCTGAGCAGGCAACACGCAGAGACAGAGGAGAGGCACAGAAACTGAGAGAAAGACAGACAGGAAAACAGAGATGGGGTTGGAGGGGAGGACAAGGAGCCACCCGCACTGCCACGCCTCCCGAGGACAGGGGGGCGGAATGCAGGCACCAGACAGGACGGCGGGCTGACATGGCTGTCTCTGTCTATGCCATGTGGAGTGTCTCGGCTCAGCTCCCCCTACATCCAGGTACAGGAAGGACACCAGGCCTGCACACGTGGTGTGTGCTCCAAACAACAAAGCCCCAGCTGTGACATAATCCTGCCACATACCCTACACATACTACATACCACATACACCTCATGCTACACACACCTGGCCTGTGGTGTTCAGCTGGTGCAAGATGAAGGAAGGGGATCCGGACCCAAGGAAGCACATACCCACACACACTCACATACAGTCACAGGCTCACACACTCATATGCACACACACATACGCACACACACATCACAAAATTGAAAAGTATGGAACAAGGAGGAAGAACAAAGACAGAGGTGTGATGATTTAACACAGCGTCACCTCAGGGCCTTTGCATGAGTTATTCAGCTCTATGGAGTCTGTCAGCACCACCCCTTTCCATCCACCAGGCCTTCCCTTCCCTGGGAGCCCAACCGTCTGGACAAGCTAGAGACTGTCTCCACTCTCCTGAAGCCTGGGGACCTTCTGTACCTGCCCCACTGAGTCAGAGAGAAGGTGGCTTTTGGGCCCAGCTTATTTTCCTTATACCTGACCCACTGCCCCTAAGCTACAGTTAGGCCGACAGCAGGGACTCCATGCAAACGTGCCAAGGGAAGAAATGAACGGACCAGTGAGGGAAGGCATGGCTGAACGCCGGCTCAGCTGTGAAGAAGGAAGGTTGGACAGGGCTTTGATGATTCACCGTGAAAAAGCAGAGGGGAAGACAGGCACAAAGGGGCGCCAGCGCATCTGGAAAAATCAAGGTGGAGGGGGGTCTGGAAAAGGGCAGCAAATAGCCAAGTGAAGCTCCAGTGTGCATCTGATCTGCACCACGTGTACACACACACACACACACACACACACACACACACACGTGCAGTATGTAAATATGGACCTCAGCTCCCTGGAGGCAGAGAGAGGAAGGGAGGAGGGAGGCGGGCCCCTGGCTGCCTCTTTCTCCCTCACACACAGCTGGGTACTGTTAGTACTGGGAGGGAAAGGAAACACCCCTAGCCAATGTCAGTGACCCCCAAACTGAGGGGAGAGGGAAGGCGGGCAGCAAGGGGCAGGAGAATGGAGAGCACAGTGCATTGTGGGAAGAGAGCAGGGACAGAATGGAAGTCAGCCCACCCCTTACAGAAGAGCAGACACCAAGGCTGTGAGTGTTTGCAGAGAAAATGACAGATCTGCTACAGTGAAAGATAGGGACAGGGAGATGCACAACCCAGGGATGCATGTGGCTCTCTCTCTCCTCTCTCTCTCTTTTCTGTCTCTCTCTGTCTCTGTCTCTGTCTCTGTCTCTGTCTCTCTCTCGGACATGGGACAGGCAACAAAGAGACTGGGTTTTTTTGGTGTTTGTTTGCTTGTTTTGAGACAGGGCCTTCCTTTAGTCCCAGCAGGCCTGGAGGTTGCTATGTAGACCAGGCTGGCCTTGAACTCAGAGATTTGCCTGCCTCTGCCTCCCGAGTGCTGGGATTAAAGGCGTGCACCACCATGACGGCTGAGACTGGCATTTAATAAGACCACAGTATAGGATGCGTGTGGAAATTACTCACAGATGGGTGGATGGACACAGGCCCTGGACACATGAGACACTTCCCAGGATTCTGGAGCAAAAGAGGGAGAGAACCAGATGCTGATTTACAGGGAGCTCCACTGACCCAAATCCAGCCACCCAGTCTCCACACTGCCTTTCCGTGTCTGTCTCTTTCTCTCCAAACTGAAGTTTTGCAGAGAAAAATAAAAAAAACAGAGAGAAAATGGATACGGAGTGTGTGCATGTGAGCGTGCGTGTGTGTGTGTGTGTGTGTGTGTGTGTGTGTGTGTGTGTGTACGCACAGGGGGGCAGCAGAGAGTATTTCCTAAGGAATGAAGGAGGGTAGTGAAAGACAGAAAAGCAGCTCTGACTGGCAGCAAGGGAGCAGCAATGGATGCACAGCGCACACGGCGCACAGCACACACGGCACACCACGGCGCACAGCGCACACGGCACACACGGTGCACAGCACACACGGCACACCACGGCGCACAGCGCACACGGCACACCACGGCGCACAGCGCACACGGCACACACGGCGCACAGTGCACACGGCACACCACGGCGCACAGCGCACACGGCACACACGGCGCACAGCGCACACGGCACACCACCGCGCACAGCGCACACGGCACACCACGGCGCACAGCGCACACGGCACACCACGGCGCACAGCGCACACGGCACACACGGCGCACAGTGCACACGGCACACCACGGCGCACAGCGCACACGGCACACACGGCGCACAGCGCACACGGCACACCACCGCGCACAGCGCACACGGCACACCACCGCGCACAGCGCACACGGCACACCACGGCGCACAGCGCACACGGCACACCACGGCGCACAGCGCACACGGCACGCACGGCGCACAGCGCACACGGCACACCACGGCGCACAGCACACACGGCACACAAGGTGCACAGCACACACGGCACACCACGGCGCACAGCACACACGGCACACCACGGCGCACAGCGCACACGGCACACCACCGCGCACAGCACACACGGCACACCACCGCACACAGCGCACACGGCGCACCACCGCACACAGCGCACACGGCGCACCACCGCGCACAGCGCACACGGCGCACCACCGCGCACAGCGCACACGGCGCACCACCGCGCACAGCGCACACGGCGCACCACGGCGCACAGCGCACACGGCGCACCACGGCGCACCACGGCGCACAGCGCACACGGCGCACCACGGCGCACAGCGCACACGGCGCACCACCGCGCACAGCGCACACGGCACACCACGGCGCACAGCACACACGGCGCACCACCGCGCACAGCACACACGGCACACCATGGTGCACAGCACACACGACACATCACCGCACACAGCACACACGGCACACCACCACACACAGCACACACTTACACCATACACACACACGACCCCACACACTTTACAACGCCTGCACACCCCATACCCCACCTACCCCACCAAGCACACCCTACACAACACCCTCCCACTCCACATATCCCCACCCCAATACCACAAACCAAACACACACACATACAACATACAACTTACATTCACCCCATAATCCAATCACACCATATACCCACCACACCCCCCCTACACCCATCCCACACACCACACACACCACCTCCCACCCCCCACCAAACATAGAACACACATACTCCATACCACACCCTAGACCCACATTGCCTCCCACATAGTCTGCACCCCACACATATACCACATGCTGGGGAGGCTGACTGGTCCCTGAGGAAGGCAGGAAGCTCAGCAGATGGCCAGGGGGCACAGAGAGCCGCTTGGTATACTGTGCACAGACATCACACGGGCACACACAGGCAGAGGCTGTGGCAGTGCTGGGCCCAGGGCAGAGCTTTCTTCCCAGTTTCTCTATGAATGCGTTCAGCTAGGAAGCCAGCACAAGGCCAGGGACAGAGACCGAGCCCAAGAGACACACGGCCGAGCAGTGCACTCGCCCTGTCTTCTAGGCAGAGACCCCATGAGTGTGAGGTACACGTGTAGTTTTTGTTTTGTTCTTTCCTTACTTATGCTTTTCTGAGTCTTCCCGCTCTGCTAGAAGGGACACATACGATTCTTGCTGCAGGAAAACGTGCTCTCTAGAAAGAAAAATGCAGGCAGAGCAGAAGCAAACCCAATGGAAAGTTGAAGGCCCTGGAGTCTTACGCCCTGAAGCAGGCCCATGAAGCCGGAGCATAGACGGCCCCGACTGGAAGAGGCAGGCCCATGAAGCCGGAGCATAGGTGGCCCCAACTGGAAGCCCAGGCCATGCTGCGGCTCCCCGACTTGCTATCTGTGCACCTGTCCCGTCTCTCTCACACACACAGCCCGTGAGAGCAAAATGAGCAGTGGCCAGAGTGCAGAACTAGAAACCAAACAAGGAGCTGGGGGGGGGGGGCTGCGCCCTCTGCTCCCTGCACAGATGTTGCTCCATGAACCCAATTTGGGGGCATCGTGCCAGCCTCCCCAGCTGTAGATGGAGGAGCTCTTTGAACCACCATGACAATCCTTGAGAGTTCCAGGATTCAGAGAACACTCCCCGGCGGTCCATGGCCCTCTGGGGTATTTTGAAGGCTGAACAGGAGATTCACCAGCTTGCAGAGGAGGGAGAAGTGGCATTTCCTGGTTAAAACCGTCATGGCCTCAGGCCCGAGGAGTATGAGGTTGGAGACAACAGAGGACAGGGAAGAGTCAGAGACAGGACACAAGTGTGCGGGGGCAAGCACGAACTCACACCAGCTGATCTCCGTCCAGGAGGCACACACTGCTTACTTTATTCCCCTGAGTATCCAAGCACACACACCTGGGTCACACCCATGAGTCCATTCACGGACCACAAGGTGCATGCCCCCATTCAAACATACACATGAATAAGCACAGACATCATTAGCAGAGCCCCCCATCCCTCATGGACAGAGGCTGCATCTCCAAGAGCAAGCAGAAGACAGGCCCCATGGCCGTTCACACCTACCTCATTCCCCAACATGCACACAGCACAGGCCCCAGGCGTCCACTGTATTTGGCTTGAAAGGAACATGATTTCCGAAGTGTCCATGTTTTGACATGTGAAGGGGTACTGAGTTCGAGTGTCCTTCACCTTAGCCGTTTCCTCTCCAAACCTGGAGCCACTGGGAAAACGCCCTTGACATTGAGCTCAGGGCAGCCCTAACCAAGCCCAGGCCTCTCTGCCCCTGGCTGGTTTCTGCTGACCCAAAAGTTAGAAGAGGTGAGGCTAGGGGTAGCAGAGGAGAGATTCAGCATGTTACCAGGGCTGTGGTGGGGCAGAGGGCTGTGCAGGCACAGCTGTGCAGTCTGGGGAAAGTAAAACTGCCTCAGATCCGATAGGCCAGGGCTTTGGGTCCTTGGGGTCGGGCTCTCCCTGCTCAGGCCTTTCATGGGGTTCACCCTACCCTGCTCAGTCCCTGTCCCCCTACGCGCGTGCACGCACACACACACACACACACACACACACACACGCACACACGACATCATCAGTGAACCTGGCAGCCCCACCCAATCCTGGCAGCTGCTCCTGTCACCCAAGTATGGAGATCTTGAATTTGGGGAGTCCTGGCCTCTCCCAGACATGACCTCCAAACGCACGCCGATGTGCACAGTCCACTGCACCACAGCTGTCCCATCTGACCACATCATCTCCAGGCCTAGAGACCCCTTAGCTACGGTTGCTGAGGGGCCCAAGGCCCCTAACCGCTGCCCTTCCTCCAGTCCAGCCTCACACTCTCCCACTCACAGGTGTTCAATAAACTGCTGGCCAAACTGAGGTCTGTTTGTGTTTAATCAGATGATATGCAAAGTATGTACAACCAGTTCTGGGAAGTCCTCTCCCCCCAATCCTGGACAGTGGAATGTGGCACACACCCCCAAGGCCTTGCCCAGAGCTGGGGGTCCCCCAGACCTCTGCATAGTCATCTGAAATCTACAAAACACTTAAAAAAAAGGACAGTGGAGGCCACCTTATACAAAGGGCCTTGGGCAGTTGGAGGGAGGCTGGGGGGCACGCCCAGACTTGTCAGTGGTCGGGAGACTTGGGTAAGAGACCTTTTCTATAGAAAGAAAGGTGGAAATGTGCAGGTAGGCCCCACTAGGCTTCCTTCCCCACAGGCAGGGCCTGGCTGCCTTGAGAGGCCCCAGAACTGGGGACATTATTGCTGTGTTGGGGCAGTGGGTGAAACGATCATGTATGAAGACAGAGTAGGGGTGTTTTTACATGTTAAATATGCACACAAGGGGAGACACACACATGTACACATACATATACATACACACAGGGACCCTCAATCGGATGCCATGAACCGTCAGCTGCCCACCTTATAGATGGGGACAGTGAGGAAGAGTGAAGCCACTGAATACCCTAAGACTGGGCAGAAGAACCCGGACAGAGCAGTCGTCTCTACCCTGGGGCTGGGCTGCCCTGGGGCTGGGCTTCCCGTGGACAATCCCTTGGGTTCTATCCAGCAGCTGAGTAATGGTGGATGCCATAGGGTAGAGGCTGCAGCTCAGAGACATCCAAGGCCACACAGCCAGTGCTCATGCTCAGCAGTAGGGACCCTTGCCCTCTTTTATCCTGGCCAAGGAACTCCCCTTCCTACCCAAGAGTCAGGAGGTGCCAAGGTGGGGAGGGCAGGGGCCAAGTGCTGGAATGGTCAGGACGGACGAGGAGGACCAGGTCCCCAAGCTCTCACACTCCCCTTTGGCCCGACCGCTTTCGCAGCTGGGGAGCTCTCCATTTCACACTGGCTCTCAAAGTCAAAGCTTCCAGGTTTGGACAGAAGGCCGCTCCACGCCACCCTCGTTCCTGGATCTCCATCCTCTTCCCCAAGACAGAACGTGAGAACATTTAGAGGCAGAACTCTGCCACCCTTAACCCAGCCTCAGGCCCCAGGCTGTCCATGGTGTCTCTGAGGACGATTCTCGTTAGTTCCTGAGGAAGACAGAGGGAGCACCAGGTGCCAAGGCCACCTCAACCCTGAACAGCTCCATAGCCTTGGGCAAGTCACAGCCCCTTTCTGGTGAAATGAGAGAAATGAGTCGGTGATCCCCAAGGGTACCACATGGAGGACAGAATGGAGGGGTGTTCACAATGACCCCCATCCAAAGTCACATTGGGCCTTAGGCTACCCAGCTTGAGAGCCATGGAAGAGGGTTCTAGACCCAGTGTTCCACCCAGATGCCCCCAACATGGACAGCCAGGGACAGAGATGCAGGCCAAGGACTGGGCCTCATTCCTCTTTGGAAAGGCTCTTAGGCCAGCTCAACACAGACCCCGGGTATACAAAGTGGGGAAGAGCCAGGTCAGCAGAGCGGGTTGAGGCTGGAAAACCACCCCCAACCATGCCCTTCACCCAGTGCCTCCTGCAGAGATGGCCAGGCTCCAGAAAGAACATACAGATAGACATGTGGCCAGGCCAGGGTGGGTACCCGGACGGTCACTGGCTCTGACGGCCACTCCGCCAGGCTCGACCTGTCCTTCCTTGCTGCCCCTGTTCTGGAAGCCTTTCCGTGCTCCAATGACAGAAGGGGGCATTGGGCAACTCAGTCCCAGAGGGAGAGTGAAGGGAGGCAGGCATATCAGAGGTGACACCCAGAAGCCTGGGGTGACAGTTCCACGCCCACCGCGCCTATAGGTTCTCCCCAGGCTGGTACTGCGGCTCAGTGGATGTGAAGTAGTCCTCTAGGAAGGCCTGCAGGTACTCGAAGGTGGGTCGCTCCTCGGGCTCCTTCCGCCAGCACTGGCACATGAGGTCATGCAGGGACTCGGGGCACTCGGGTGGGCAAGGCATCCGGTATCCCCGCTCCACTTGGTCCAGCACCTCTCGATTCACCATCCCTGCAGGCAAAGGGCCGTGAGGAGCTGGCTCCAGAGAAGCCATGGGATGGAAGGCTGACAGGGACAGGAGCACCTCCTGCCTGGGATGGGTAAGACCCTATCTCTAAGACCAAGCACACTGAGCAGACAGCCTGAGATCAGAGCTCAGCCCCTTGGGGATCTAGCCAGGGAAAGGGAGCCCAGTGGGCGGGACTTGCCCCCAGGGTTGGTCAGAGACAGCCATAAAGCCTCCTCACCAGGGTAGGGCACCCGTCCCTTCGTGGTGAGCTCTGTCAACAGGATTCCGAAAGACCACACGTCTGACTTGATGGTGAACCTGCCATACAGGGCAGCTTCAGGGGCCGTCCACTTGATAGGGAACTTGGCACCTACAGGGGAGGAAGGGTAGGTGTCACTGCCACCCCGCCACAGGGCACTACTTGTGTCCACCTGGCAAATGGGAAATGGAGGATCGGGGCAGAGGTGTGCAGCAGGTCTGACACCATCAGATGCCGCCCACCTTGCCGGGCTGTGTACTCGTTGTCCTCGATGAGCCGAGCCAGGCCGAAGTCAGCTACTTTACACACCAGGTTCTCCCCAACCAGGATGTTGGCTGCACGGAGGTCCCGGTGCACGTAGTTCATCCGCTCCACATACGCCATGCCCGAGGCAATCTATAGAGATGGAGAACCTGGCTCAGGGGCCAATCCATGCCTGTCCCAGGGCCATTAGCATGTGTCCCTGGCTGGTTATCTCAGGGATAATGAGCCAGCCACTCACCCTGCCCACCCCATGCCTCTACTAGGAAGCAGCTATTCAGTAAATAAGAAACACTAATGGTTTGAAGAAGTGGACCAGAAGTTGGTGGAAGGCAGGGGTACAGGCAAATGGGCAATGGAAAGGTCATAATAAGATGTAGCCAGGGAGCCAGGTGACCATGAAAAAGAGACCCTAGCTGACCACAGATACAGCTGCATGCCAGGCCTGTTGTCCCATATAACGTTTCTGAACTTAAATTTCCCAATCTATCAAAAGGAAATAATAACAATAATATATTAATAATCTACCCTTCCTGACTGCAATTGGGATTCAACTTTAAAAGGAGTTGTCGGGGACTGCCTGGAGCAGTAATACGTGTCTGGTGAGTCCTTCGATGACTTTTACATGAGGTCTTGCAGTGAGTCAGTGGTCCTGGTGCCCAGATAAGACGCTCTGGCCACCCCCAAGGTCTACAATCAATTGATGCTTGTGGCAAGGTGAGAGTTTGGTGCAGTGAAGGCAGGTCTCCCACAGGGGGCACTCTGAGGAGGAGAGAAGAGACTCACCTGAGCAGCCATGTCTACCAGCTGAGGCAGCCGCAGGTACTTGCCTGTTTCCCCCTTGAGAAAGTCTAGCAGACTTCCTGGGGAGAGAGAGAGAGAGAGAGAGAGAGAGAGAGAGAGAGAGAGAGAGAGAGATGAAGAGATGAAGACCCAGCTCTAGGTCTACCTGGGCCTCCCTGTGCAAGAAGCCATGGCTCCCAGATCCTGGCACGACTCAACAGTGATGCAAAAGCTTCAACTCCATGTCTGTCACTCAAACAGGGAACAGCCCACCACCCACTCCAGGGAACTAGATCAACTGTGGTTCATGAACACCACAAAACCCTATTGGCCATGAGGAAGTAGCAAGCCACTGAGCCCTGCAGTGAGCATCAACATTACTTAAAAGCAAAGACTACAGGAAGGCGAGAATAAATAGGTTAATCACAACAAAACAGGCCAGTGGCTACTGGGGCTAGGGCTGGAGGGTCCCATCACTAAGGGCAACAGGGAACTTTGCGGGTAATGTGGATACTATACATTTTTGTTTTGTTTTGAGACAGGGTCTCATGTCGCCCAACTCACTATACTGCAACTGACCTTAAACGCCTGATCTTCCTGCCCGCGGTTCCTCAGTGTGGGATTATAAGTGTGTGCCACCATGTATAGTTTAGGGATCAAATCCAGGGCCAAAACTAGGGCTTAATGCATGCTACATACGCGGGCACTCTACCAAATGAGTGACATCCCCGCCCAACGTTTTGTTTACTGAGACAACCACGGTAAGTAGCCCACCTGGCCTTCAACTCAAGCTATTCCTGCTTTAGTTTCCTGTGCGCTACGATGACAGGCAGAGTCTACTAGAGCCAGCAATACTACAGATCCTGACTGTGTAAGGGACAAAAGGAAAATCCAGTTTTTAAAAAGATTTATTGTTATTTGTGTGTGTGTGTGTGTGTGTGTGTGTGTGTGTGTGTGTGTACTCCATGTATGAGGATGCCCACAGGGGCCAGAAAAGGCTGCTGGGTCCCCTGGAGCCAGAGTTGTAGACAGTTATGAACCACTCAACATAGGTGCTAGTAACCAGATTCAGGTCCTCTGCAGGAACACTATGCCTCTGACTGCCGAACCATTCCTCCAGCCCTGAGAATCCATTTAAAAAATATATTTTATTATTTTTGTTTCATGTATATGAGTGTATTGCCTGCATGTAAGTGTACCCATGTCATACAATGCCCTCGGTGGTCAGAATAGGGTGTTGAATCCCCTGGAATTGAGTTATGGATGGTGTTAGCCTCCACGTAAAGCCCTCCGCAAGAGCAGCTGGTGCTCTTAACTGCTGAGCCATCTCTCCAGCCCCAAGAATCCATTTTTTAAAACTCATTGAACTAGACATTTATATTGGGTGCATTTTATCAAATGTTTAAATAAATGGAATTTTTTAGAGCTAGAGAGATAGCTTGGCACGTACTGCTCTTCCAGAGCACTTGAGTTCAATTCCTAGCAACCAAATCATATGACCACACCTGTCTGTAACTCCAGCTCCCAAGGGATCCTGGCTTCCTCGGGCACATGTGCGCGCGTGAGCGCACACACACACACACACACACACATAATTAAACATGAAAATAATCATAAAAAATAAAATAAAAATATTTTAAAATACAATTAACTTGAAAATTAAATCAAGGCCAAGCTGGTAACTTGGAGGCTAGGGGATCTCTCTCTCTCTCTCTCTCTCTCTCTCTCTCTCTCTCTCTCTCTCTCTCTCTCTCTCTCTCTCTCTCCCCAAGAATAGCAAACAGCTTTAGAAAACAGAATAGCAATACACTGTAGGAAGACACTGGAAACCAAAGGAAGGGGGGCAGGCTGGGAAGCCCCTGATTCAAGTGTCCACTCACCCAGGGTTGGCTTCTGGGCAGTTTCACCTATGAGGTTTCTGGGTAAGGACTGAGGTTGCCCTTGACCTGCCCCACTCGGGCACCTGAGCAGAGGTCTCCCCAGCACAGGCCCAGGCCTTACCCTTGCTCATGTACTCTGTTACGATGTAAATAGGCTCTTCCGATACTACAGCATACAGCTGCACCAGCTTCTCGTGCCTCAGTTTCTTCATGACCTGGGCCTCCTGTAGGAAGGCCTCTGGAGACATGGTGCCAGGCTTCAGGGTTTTGATGGCCACCCTTGTAGTCCCGTTCCAGGTCCCTGTGGGGAGGGACATGGCTCCCTCAGTGCAGGCCAACTTCTTGTTGCACTGTGGCCTGGTCAGCCCGCATGGTACCTCCCAGCCCATGGAATGGGCTCAGCCAAGCATGGGGAATTTTTCTGAGACTCTATTCCTATCTGTAAAATGGGCCCAAGGGACAGGGGACTCTTCACAGGGGCGTTCACAACTCAAGGTGAGTCTCTGGCCAATGTTGACAACAGTGGCTGCTGCCAGGGCTCTGATCAGTACGAATGTTCCCAGAAAGCAGGACAGAGGCTTGACAGGTAGGTGACCATGGTCCCAACCTCAACTGCTTTCACTTGAAGTAACCAAGTTTCCACAAGGACAGTGCCTCAGGCATCAGCAATTAGAACTCCCCCTAGTGGAATCAGGAAAAGAGGGGCTGTGGCTGGAGCCAGAGAGAACACTAGAACAAGAGTCAGCTCAGAGCCTGCAGTGTGCCAGGCAGGGCACTGAGAGGCCAATCTGTCTAAAGTCCTTTTTCCATGAGGTCTGGGTCTGAGGGTGGAGCTCAGGCCATGTAGGGACTGTTTGTGGAAGTTCCTGGGTGTACCTGGAGGTGGGAGGCTCCCTCAGACCACCACACACCTACCAGAAAGGAGCGTAGCCAAGAAGAGTGAGCCTGTGAACTCAACTGGGTTTTACCCAAACCCCCCTTCAGTCTGGACCTACAAATGGGCTCTTTGCTTCCTCCACTCACAGCCCAGGACTCCCCTTCCCTGACTTGGCCCCAGCCTCTAGGCCTTTGTCTCTCCAATGTTTCCTGGTATCTGCTGAGGGAGGACAGTGCAGTGGTCCGGCCACTACTGTCCCCATCAAACCCCTGAACCTCGCCTCGCCTTGCCTCTTGCTACCCCTAACCTCACCTCTTTGACTCCTGGGTCAGCAGAAACCAGCCAGGGGCAGAGAGGCCTGGGCTGGGTTAGGGCCGCCCTGAGCTCATTGTCAAGGGCGATTTCCCAGTGGCTCCAAGGTCGGACAGGGAGTAGCCAAGGTGAAGGACTTCCCAGTACTCCCTCCACACAGCGCGCTCTCTTTCCATGCTGAGATAATGCTCAGGTGATCCTCGAAGCTCATCATCGGCCCCCATTTTACAACCACTAAGCTGAGGCTCCAAGTCAGACCACTTGGGCAGACACTCACAGGTCCTAAGGACCCTGGTGCCCAGTCCCCAGAAGCTCTTGGCACATGGGTGTCCTGGTCTTTAGAGGCTACAAGAAGTCAGTCTCACCCACCTCAGTGCTGACCCCAACTGGGGCCAGCCATTGCTGGGGAAGCCCCAATAAGAATGGGTCCTAAGAGGAGTGAAATGAGCAAAGTAGGTTACATGTGGGTTTGAAAGTGTCCAGAGGAGGGGCTGGAGAGATGGCCCAGCGGTTAAGAGCGCAGACCGTTCTTGCAGAGGACCCGGGTTCGATCCCCAGCACCCACATGGTGGCTGAGAACCGTCCATAACTCCAATTCCAGGAGAACTCCAGTTCCAGGGGAATCCGACACCCTCTTCTGACCTCCGCGGCATTGCATGACACGGGTGCACAAACCTACACGCACACAGTACATTCATACACATAAAAAAAAAAAAGTGTCCAGAGGAAAACTATTCCCTTAATTAACATATAAAATAGAACCCAACTGTTCAGCAGGGATAGTTAAAGGCACGGGGAGCCAGGGTCTCTGTGCTGCCTGGCTGGGGGTGTGGACAGGGACTTGTGCTGCCTGGCTGGGGGTGTGGACAGGGACGTGCGCTGCCTGGCTGGGGGTGTGGACAGGGACTTGCGCTGCCTGGCTGGGGGTGTGGACAGGGACGTGCGCTGCCTGGCTGGGGGTGCAGACAGGGACGTGCGCTGCCTGGCTGGGGGTGCGGACAGGGACGTGCTCCTTACCCATCCAGACTTCTCCGAAGCAGCCCTGGCCCAGCTTGACCTCCAGCCGCAGAGACTCCCGGGGAATCTCCCAGGCATCCTTGGCCAGGCCCTGCGTCTGAGGCTTGGATGTGGGGCACACAGTGGTGAGACGGTGGCACAGGCCATCCGCGTGTTCTGAAGATGGAGGCAAGGAGTGACGCTTAGGCAGTGTCCTACAGCAAGCTGGCCTCCCAGCCCTGTGCGCACATGCCCCTACGTACATCCGCTCAGTTCACTCATTAATTTGCTCATGTATCAGATTTGAGGGTGCCAGAGAACCCATGGGGAATGGGTGCAGAAGCCCACACTGGGAAGATCGCAGCCCAGGGAGGAGCAGGCTCTCCACTCACATCTGGGGATCACAGATATGACAGGGGAGAGTTTGGGGATAGGAGACAGGGTTGTGAGACAGTCTTCATGCGTCCTTCGGGAGCCCTGAAAGGCTTCCCAGAGGAAGAGGTCTGTGGTCTGGGTCTGCAGGGGGAATGAGGGTGGCATCCCGGGCAGAACACAAAGTCTGTACTCAGGCCCAAGAGAGCAGCTGGACCGGAGGGGCTGCCAGGAGGCAGAAGCTGGATGCTGGGCCAGCGCAAGTGCCAGGTAAGGCAGGAAGTCCATGGCCACCAGGGTTTGGGGGTCCCAAGGCAGCTCCTGAGGACTTGGTCTGGGAATAGAGTTTAGCATGTCATCAAAGCACAGGCAGAGGGGACAAAGGGCAGCTGATCCCAGAGAGGAGTGGACTCCTAGAGAGAGGCCAGAGGGCCAGGGAAGAGGAGCCAGGGCCGCGCAGCCACACGGGGGCCGTGCAGCCACACGGGGGCCGTGTAGCCACGGGGGCCGCGCAGCCACACGGGGGCCGCGCAGCCACACGGGGGTCGCGCAGCCACACGGGGGCCGCGCAGCCACGGGGTCCGCGCAGCCACGGGGGCCGTGCAGCCACGGGGCACACATCACTCCACACCCCAGCTCCTGACCCTCTCCATGCTCTCTCCTCCTTCTGGGCTCTGTTGAAATCAATGCAGCTTCCCCCTCCTCCTCTCCCAGGAACCGGTTCAGACCAGTCCTAGGGCTGCAGAAACAATCAACCCCAGCCTCTGTTCCCTCCCTCCCTTCCTTTTAGCTCACTCAGGGAAGCCCCCTCCTCACAGACCAGCAGCAGGGAAAGGAGAGGAAAGAGAAGAGGGGAGGAGGGGGAAAAGGGGGAGGAGGAGTAAGAGGGAGAGGAGGAGGGGGTAAGAGGAGGAGGAGAGGGAGGAGGAGAAGGAGGGGGAAGAGGTGGAGGAGGGGGAGAAGGAGGGGGAAGAGGGGAACGAGGCAGAGGAGGGCAGCTGGGCTGGAGGAGAGAAAAGGAGGGGAGGGAAGAAAGGGAAGAGGGGCAGGACGGGGGCTAAGGAGGCCACCTTAGGACCCCCACCCTCCTGGGCGGCAACTGGAGGACACTCACTGGAGTAGTAAGCCACAAGCTGCTGCAGGCTGTTGAACTGGGTTCTTGAGGTAATGTAGAACCCTCCACTGTCCAGCTTGCGGATCTTGTAGTGCTTCACATTGAGACCCTTGGCGTTGTCGAAGTCAGACACCGAGAGGCAGTAGGCACCTGAGGGCAGGCCGGGCAGGGCATCTGTGACCACCTCCCCGATAGCAGCCTGCTAGCGGCTCCCTTGGGCACCTCCATAGCACAGTGCTGGGGTTGGGGGGGGGGGCTTGCTTGAGGTAGTGAGTTCTGTTTCCACCCTCTTTTGGAGGCAAGGCACCGTGGCAGCCACACAGGCATGGCCAGGACAGGGAAAAAAAACCCTAACTGAAGAGTCCCTCCAGACTGCACTAGCACAGCCTCTGAATTCTAAGTGCATCCCAACTGTGGGAACCTGACAGGTCACTGCTTGGCCTCTTGGGGCCTCAGTCTCTGCTTCTATATATCAGGCTATTGGAAAGATTCATGAAAACCACATGTGGAGTTGGGCGTGGTGGCACACGCAGGCAGGCGGATCTTTGTGAGTTCAAGGCCAGCCTGGTCTACAATGTGAGTTCCAGGACAGCTGGGGCTACAGGGAGACCCTGTCTTGAAAAGACCAAAAAAAAAAGAAAACCACATGTGAGCCAGGTGTGGTACCTTTAATCCCAAGCACATGGGAGGTAGAGGCATATGGATCTCTGTGAGATCAAGGCCACCCTGGTCTATATATTGCATTCCAAGCCAACCAGGCCTACATAGTGGGACCCTGTATAAAAAATATAAATAAACAAACAACAACAAAACATATCTGGAGCCAGGCACTTGGAGGCAGAGGCAGGCGGATCTCTGTGGGTTCAAGGCCAGTCTGAACTACATAGTGAGTTCCAGGACAGCTGGGGCTACAGGGAGACCCTGTCTCAAAAGAAAAAAACATATCTGAGAGGTAGGTACACAGAAGGCAGTCTGTACATGTCTGCTTAGGACTTGAGAACAGCCAGCCCCAAGTGACTGTGTGCCTGGCACCCCTCTGGGCTACCCAGGGCTGCCCCCTCTCTGCTTCCTAAAGACCTGAGTGGCAGGGACAATAGCTGGCTGAGGCTAAGGCAGTCCCAGGCAGGAGGCATGTGCTGGGCATGGGGACCCTGCCTCCCTGAAGCCTAGAAAAGCTGAGGCTGGAAGTGTCCCCTTGCCCAAAGGCCCGGGCAAGAGCCTGTTTATCGGAATGAAGGGCACCCGGGGCAGCGTCAGGAACAGAGGGGCCCAGGTGGGGCTCAGGCTCCAAAGACTGTAAGAGTCTTCCCTGGAACCCGCCAAGAGGCGGGCAGCTTTGAGTAGAAGACCTGCCTCCCCACTTCCACTGCAGAAGCCCCTGGGACCCCTGGGACCAGGGCTCCTTCCCTGTATGCCGCAGGCCATTGTTTCTGCAGATGGCCCAGGTCCTGTGCACACAGAAGCCATAGGCCAAGTGGAACCACATGTGCACACAGAAGCATGCCTATGCCCAGTAGCCATATGTTCATATGTGTCCACACTCCTCAGGCCCCAGGAACCAGAACACCATCATATTTCACCCTCAACTAGCACCATTCACCAACCCCAACCCAGACACCAAACATAGACCCATGAGTGCACACGGCACACGTGGGGGGGGGTGAACTCCACTTTTCCATCTCCTACTGAGCCCCAGGCCCACAGGAAGCAGTCCAGCTCAGTTGCCATGGTAATGGGCCAGGAGAAGGGGGGGAATCTTCATTCTTCACAGAAGAAGGGGCAGGAAAAATGCAGGACCAGACTGGGGGAAGGGCAAGGCCAAGACAGGCCTCTGGGAAAGGGGAAGCAGAAGGGGCCACTGTTTCAGTGCATCCTAGGCACAGGCTGTGGCTCTGTGACACCTGGTACTCCCGATAGCCTGTGCCCACTCCCACCCGAGGCCCGAGACAAAGCCTCACTTTCTGTTACACCCCTGAGCACCCAGATCACCCTAAGCCCCTTCCTTTGATCCTACTCTTTCTACACCTGGAGAGCTTGTCCTTCCCTTCCCCACCCCACGTACCCAACTCCTATTCATCCCGCAACACCAAGCTCAAACACCACCCACAAAGCCCAGTTTCCACCAGCCACGTGCTCGAACCTTTTGTGGTCTCACTTTCCCTCACGAGGAAGGTCCCTCTCGGGTTCTCTGTGTTGAGCAGTAATCGCTCTGACTCCCGTCTCGTGATCTTGCCAAAGTACCACCTAGGATAAGAGGGACAAAGCTGTGTGGGCAGGCCAGGATTCACAGCCTGCAGAGGTCCTCGGATAGGGTGGAGGGTCAGGGCAGTGGACATACTTACTCCTCAGCTTGGATGGAGTCAGAGGGGGCCACGTAGTTGCTGGGGATGTAGCCAGTCTGTCCTGTGCTGAGCGAGTGAGCCAGCCACCAGTCTCCCTCTCTGAGCAGGGGGGAGGGAGCAGAGTTATCAAGGGAGCTAGGTCTGGGACCACGACCTTCCCATGTGTGCGTGCGCCAGGCCCTGTAGCAAAGGCAGGCAGGCCAGCGTGTGTCCACAGCAAGCCAGCAGGAGCTGACCTGGCGTTTGTACCTCTGCAACACAGAGTCTCGGGGGTGTTACCCTGGGCCTGGGCAGGACTTCGCCAGGCAGCCCAAGGACTGAACCCAGAGGCACTGCCAGATGTCTGCAGTGACCTGCAGATGCCAAGAGCTGCCCTGGGAGGAAAGAAGCTCCCTGAACTGGGGGGTGGGGGTGGGGGGCAAGGATGGATGTCAGATTAAACCAGAGTCTCCCAGCCCGTGAGATTCAGAAGCCCAATCCCAGAAACCATAACACCGGAGGGATGGAGGCAAGAGCTGGCTCTTCTGTCCAGGCCGGGCCCTGCAACCAAGCAATGCTGGTCTCTGTCCCAAACCACAGCTCATTCCTACAGGTCCTTAGCCAAAACCTACAGGCTTCCTCCTTCGCCTATCCATGTCCATGGAGAAACTGCGGCCAGAGAAGCCTGGGACATGCCCAAAGTCACACAGCAAGTCATGGGAAATGAAATGTCAGAGCCCCAGTGCCCAGGGGCCTCTACACTAACTCTCCCAGGAAGGGGTAGGGAGGAGGAAGGAAGAGGGGAAAGGGCAGGACTCCCAGCAGGGTTTGGGCTCCGGCCTGGGAGGAGGGGGAGGGGCGGAAGTACCTTTGCAGCCATCTGAATGTGAACCAGGTCTGGCTGGAGCAGGGGTCCAGGACAGAGGAGGGAGGAGCAAGCGAGAGCCCAACAGGAGAGAAGAGGTAGAGATGGGGGTGGTGAGAGGCCGTGGCAGAGGGCTGAGGGGGAGAGCGAGAGCCAGGCGGTGCCGGGACAGTGCTGGGGACAGGGCAAGGGGGCAGCCAGAGGCCTCACATCCAAAGCAACCAAAAGTGATAGGGAGAAGACTGGCATGAGGGAAAGTCAGAGGGCAGGGCAGCCTGGGAGGTAGGGCCAGTCCCTCCCATGTCCCCTCTACAGATGGGAAGACTGAGGCTAGAGAAGCGAGGGCCCTGCACAAGGTCACACAGCAAGGCCTGGCTCTGGGAAAGATGTTTCACTGCAGACCACCATGGGGCTCAGTGCCTGTCCAGCTCATGTCTATCCAAAGCTTGTGGAGTAAGCGAATTAGGTCGGCGGTGTTGCCTCGACCCTCACCTTGACCTGAGAAGATGCACGGCAGGTCCGCCCTGGCACAGAGACAGCAAGGCCGTGGCCTCATAGTATAGACTCAACTTGAACCCAAGAAGTGGGAACATATCTGCTTCCCAGATACAGAAGTTGAAGCGAGGAGTCACTGGGACTGTGGAAACCCCAAAGAACCTGCTAGACAGAGTGCAGGCGACACCCAGACCCCGGCAGCTGAGCCTGTGCCAGAGGGAGTGGAAGGGATCTGCCTGGGGCCATGTGGGCCAGACTTATCTGTGTGACATGCAGGCAGGGCACAAGCTCCTCTGGGACCTGGCAGGAACGAGGTCTGCATGCCTCAAAGCTCCACCCTGTCCTGTGCAACACTGGGGGTACCCACATTTTTCTCTCTGGTTTGCTCCCCAGGGTCACCCTGCAAGGAGGAAGTCAAGACTCCAGCCCCCAGCTCAGGAAACTACAGCTGAAGGAAGTGGAGGGGCCAGCGGAGGAACCCGAGAGAGAGACCAGCCCTTTCTTTGTAGTTGGGGAAACTGAGCCAGAGAGCGGCATAGGACTTACCCAAAGCAACAGAGACTAAGTCCCAGGGCTCAGCTCTCTATGAACGTCCCAAAGCCACAAGGTAAGTCAAGGGTCCCAGTGTTCACAGCCAGGCGCAGCAGCCTCTCTGTGACCCAGAGGCCGAGAGCCCCAGAAGCCAGGGGAAGAGAGGGAGGGAGGGGGGAGGAGACAGAGCAGGGGCAGGGCAAGGGCGGAACCACTAGGCTCCAGGATCACAGCCGAACAAACACTTCAGAATCAAGGAGGGGTCAGCTGTCAGTCAGAGAAACTCCAAGCTCTCCAAGTGCAGCCCACAGAGGCCTGGGGGTTCACAGGACCCCCAGGGGGTGGGAACAGATGGGTGGTCCTACTTCACTGGCCCACGACTCTAGAAGCACCTGAAGGACTGGGCTACAACTACCCTGAGTACAGCTGGTTCCCAGGAGTCAAACAAAAGCACAGGGACCAGCATGGTGCACACGCCAACGTGCACACGCGTGAACTGCTGGTGTCTCGACACGGCTGAACAGGAGCAGAACTACTAAACCTATGTTTCCAGGTGCACCTGCACTTTTGGGGTTTTCAGAAACCAAAGTGGCCTAATTGCCAAAAAAGAAGATGCTGTGTAACCTTGTGCAAGTAGCATACCCTCTCTAGGTCTTAGTCTTCTCAGCTGTAAAGAAAGCAGTATTGTCTCTGTTGTAGGCTTCGTGTGTATACAGCATCAAGCCGGGCTCAGGGTGGGCTGAAATAATCACGATGGGCATCAAACTTTCTCACATTAAAGGCCTAGGAGGTCAAACCCAAGTCAGGTGGTGGTGTGCTAGCTTGGTCAAGGGCCTGGCACTATCCCAAATGAGGGGCCCCAGTTTCTAAGCCAGCCCAGCTGGGCTGAGGTGCCTGGGCACCCAGGACAGGAGGAGAGAAGGGAGAATGGCACATTCCCTAACGACCCTTCACACATGACCGGAGGAGAAGGTGCTAGACCCAGGGCCAAAGACTCAGTGTCACATCCTAATGCTTCCTGACTAACTGTGTGACTTCAGGCTGCTGACTTCACCTCTCTGAGCCTCAGGAACTTCTTTTGGGACTCTGGGATTCTGTGTCAGTGAGAGCACTTATGTGAACTCTCTTGGCTCTTGGGAGGATGAGAGACAGCACTAGACCTGACAGGTTGCGCTTCAGAGCATGGTCCAGCCTGGGCTGAAGCAGGAGCCCAGGCGGGTGCCAGGTTTCCAAGCATGGGGCCTGGGTTCATACAATCTGTCCAGTGGGTGGGGAATGTAGAGCCCAGGCAAGTCTCTAGGGTCCCTGGGGGTCTGGTGGCCGTGGTGACATCCGGCACTCCAGGCACAGAGGCAGAAGGAGGGAGGAATGTAGCCTGCGGTGCCTGTTGGGAGCCCAAGTCTAACTGGAGGAAGGGGCTCCGGGGGCCCAGCAGCAGCTTGGAAAGCAGGATGTCAGTGGGCTTCCTGGCACCTACGGCCACAAGACCGAGGAGCCAGGGCCGAGGGGCATCGAGATCGTGCATCAAGCTGGGTATGGGGGCACACACCTTCAATCCCAGCAGCTTCACATGGGGCCCCACCGCACTTATAAAGTGGGGGTTCTGCAGGGGGAACCCTGCAGTGTCACAGGAGACAGAGAGGTGGGAGTCCGAGCGGGTCTAATCTGGGTAGACACCTACTAGCCTGCACCCCTTCCTCTCCAGTGCTGTTCCCATCTCTACCCCGGCCAGGCCTGCTAACCTCTTCTAGCATGGACAAGCACTGGACCAGACCGGGTCCCACCCTGGCTCCCGGAGCCTGGGCAGGAAGCGTGGGCTCTCACCCAGACCTACCACTGCCCTTGGCCCTGCCACCGAGGAGCCTCCCATGGACGAGACTCCATTGTGACAGGCTCTAGTCCCCCAGGCCTGGCCATACAGATCCCTCCACACAAGAAGACAAGAGAGAAGGAAGCAGCTAGACCAGGAAGTGGGGAGGACACCCTGATCTCTCCAACTCCCCAACCTTCCAAGCTGCCACATCTTAGTCCCAGTTGTCACTCAGAGATGTCCAGCATGGCAGGTCAGCACCCTGGGTACCCTCCAGGGGCCTCTTCCTCCAAAGACCATGGGGACTGCCCCATTCACCTCTGCCTCTATCAGCTGTATGACCTTGGGCAAGTCATCTATCTCCCAGGTCTCAATGTCCTTGTCTGTAAAACAGGGTAAATAAAAGCCTGCCTCTGAGGGTCTCGACAGCACAGCCAGTTCTAGCCCTGGACACAGACCAGCTTACACAGTGTCCAGCAATTACCACCTGTCACACCACACCTTGTCCCAGTCACCAGTGCTACCAACAGCAGAGGACATGGGGACCAGGGGTAAGGTGGCCACACCCAGCTCAGGAGCTTTCCATTAGGAGAGGAACATCAGCTGGGGGCTCTGCTGGGCAGAAGAGACCAGGAAAGTTAGGAAAGGCCCCTCCCTCAGGATGCCAGTCTGGAGGAGGGAGAGTAGCTGCCCAGGTTCCACTCTGAGCTTGCTACTCAACAGCCATGTGACCTTGGACGAGGGCCTTGACGACTCTGAGCCTCAGTGATCCTCATTTACGGAATGAAGACAACCCCTCCCCCGTCAAGCTGCCCTGGCAAGGGTCATGGAAAGCAGCAAGATGAAGAGCTTGGCTCAGCATACAGCACTTGCTTACTTTTGCCTCAAACAGAGGGCATCCTGCACTGGCTATTGAGATATGAATAGGAGTTCAACGGACAGAGACAGGAGAAAGGGCTTTTCAGGTAGAGACAACAGCATGCTCAAGGAAAAGGAGGCATGAACAACAAGACACTCTGGGGTCAGGTAGAAGTGTTGCCTCCTAGGTGGGGGTGGGGAGGCTCTGAATCACTTGGAAATAGATTCCATCCTACTTCCTGAATCCTTGGCCTCCCACAGCCTGATCAAAGTATCCAAGCCTTACCTCCCTGAAGGAGTGGCCCCACAGCCCACCACTGCCCCCAACCATCAGCTGACCCTCCCTGATGGATGTTCCACCCACCTTCACCTGCAGCGCTCAGTGTCCTTCCACGGAGAGACAGCCTGACAGAGAGAGCTGACAGAAGAGCCCCTAGAACAGGCACCCACAGGGACCCCTGCCTGCTCTGCCTGCTCCTTGGCCTGGCCTGGGACACTGGGGTGGCTCCCTCCCCACCACACTGTCTCCAGGAGGTGAGCCAAGGCTTGCCCCGCCCTGATCTCCTGAATACACTGGGCCCTACATGCATCTGGTACCCAGGGGCTCACAAATCTCAATGGAGGACGAGCAAACAGGAAGGTGGGAGGGGGAAGGCAGAGGTCGGACCAAACTGGAGGATGCGGGAGAAGCCAGGGAAACAGAGGTCGGGAGCAGCAAAGGAGTGGGAGACCACAGGCAGGGACAGGGAGGAAGCTCATGCGGAGCAGCCCCCAGGCGCAGCAAAGCATCCCTCCGCCCTGGCCACAGTACACACCTGACATCCACCTTCCTCCTGAGGGCCAGCAAGAGAGAAGCAGAAAGAGGAAGAGGCTGAGGTGTGGAGCGGAGGCAAGGCCCAGGGGAAGGGAAGGACCACCACCCACCACCAGCAGCTCCAGGTGTGGACGGGCCCACACCTCGTGGGGTCCCCAGAGTGGCACTCACGTGTTGTTGACAATCTGCAATCGTTCCCCTTTCTTGAAGGACAGATCTGTCTCTGTCCGTGACTCATAGTCATAGAGGGCCACAAAGGTAGTCACTCCACCTGCAGAGAGGAAGGGAAGGTATCAGACCCCCTGGGCGGGACCACCTTCCTTACCCATTGGCGCTGCCCAGAGAAGTGGCCGGCTGTCTCTGAAGGGAGCCAGGCCGTGCACCCTGTAGCGTCCATCCCTCCCTGCTGAGCTGCAGGCAGGCTGTGTGCTGCCTGCTTAGCTGGTGTTCCTAGCTGACCCAACTCCAGAGAACAGGCATCCTTGTTCAGCGCCCAGAGCCCAGTGCACAGCATGGACTCAGGACCAAGCCACCTGCTTGACCTGTACGCACCAGTGTGTGCCTGGCATCTCTAGGAGCCTGGGCCAGGCTGCGGGGCCCTGTCCCTCTGACTCTCTCACCACTGGTAGCTGCTCCCCCAGTTCACGTGGCTACTGCTGCCTGAGTTGCCCCAGTACCAAAGCATGAACCAGGGCTCCGCAGATGCTTCTCAACTGAAAGAATGTGGACACGGCTGTGTTGGGGGGCCCAACCTGTCCAGGGGTCTCACAGCAAGCAGGTACATGGGGCAGGCTGTAGGGCTGGGCATCATGGGTGTGCCTGTGTCACACGAGTCCTCAATGACTTCTGACTGCAGGTACACACTCCACCTGAAGGTGCAAGGCTGTGTGTGCATGTGTGTGTCTCTGCTGGGGGTGTCTGTCCAGGGATGTCTCTAAAAGTGCTATGTCTGTGTCTTCGCTTAGTGTGGGTACATGCCCCATGGGCACAAAACTGTGTGTGGCTCAGTCAGTCTGCATGTGTTGATGTGCCTGTGTGGGTGTGCAGCTGTGTGCACAGCTCAGTCTAGGAGTGGGATGTGCTTGTGTATGGGTGTGTAACCACACATGTGGCTGGGTCTGGCTATGGGATGTCGGTGTGCGGCATAGCAGTGCATGTGGCTGATCTGGCTGTGGGATGTGCCCCTGTGGGTATGCAGACATCCATGTGGCTGGGTCTGGCTGTAGGAATGTGCCTGGCTGGTATGTAACCTATGGGCTCTGCAGCTCAAATCTTCCTTGCCGCACCCCACAGCGCCAGCAGAGGGCGAAGGAGAGCAATAGAAACTAACTCGGGTAACCACGCCCACAGGCCTGCAGGCCACCTCCCACCCTCCCCCGCCCACTGTCTGCAGACTAGAGCTGGAACAAAGGCCAGACTGGGAGGCAAGAGCGGGGATCCCCTGCATCCCTCCCCTCTGGGCCTCAGTGTCCCCTACAGATCCTTCAGGACCCGTTATACTCTGAACGTGGCTGCCCCAAGGGTGACAGGTGCCCGGCTTTCCAGCTTAGAGTCCTCCCCACCCGCAGCCTCGCGGACACCCCCAGGACAGGGACCCACAGCCGCTGGGGCTCAGCGACAAGAAGAGGGACCCAGAACTAGGAGAGGGTGACCTCTGCGCAGGGACACAGTGGGGTGGGGACGCTGACCGGCCAGGGGCCCCGCCCTCTGCGGGGAGGTGACAGTGTCCGAGGAGTTGAAGCCTCCGAAGAGCTTGGGCTCTGCAGCCGCAGGGGGCACGAAGGCGGCGCTGGGGCCTCGATGGCCATCCGAGGAGGCCGGCTTGCTGGGGGTCTGCGAGGCTGGGAAGGCGCCGCCCGCCCCGTGCACATTCTCCGCGGGCTCCAGGCTGCGGCGCCGCTGGCTGGTGTCCTTGGGCTTGCTCTTGTTGCTGCCCATGGTCCTGGCTGGGGACGACAGAAGACCCTGGGGTGGAGAGCCTCTGGGAACCGGCAGGGTACCCCACCCACTCGGCCGGGAGGAAACTGTGGCTCTAAAATGGGATTAAGTCTGCCTGGGCAAGCAGGTCTTACAAAGCCTCAGTTTCTTCATCTGTAAAATAGGCATGCTGGTGGCACCTTAGGACAGAGCTCCACATGGATGACACCTCCATCAGTAGCCCTGACCCCCTACTCCCTCCACTTCCTGGTCAGTATCAGTTCCTGTGCACAGGAACACAGAGTCACAAAAATATCTCTGGTATACAACAGGAGCTCACTGAAAGTTTGCTGAATGAATACCTGACTGACTGAAGTTGTCTAACACTGGGAGAAAGTGCTAAATGTGATGAGGCAGCAGCTGGGTAAGGCAGCTTGAAGAAGAGCTAGACTCTGTCTCCAGCCACAGGACCTTTGCACATGCCCCTGACTGCTTTACAGGGGTAAATCAAATGTCAATTGGGCAGGGAAGTCAGTTCAGCCAGTTGGCACTTGCTGCCAAGCCTGACCACCCAAGTTCAGACCCTGGGACCCATGTGGTAAAAAGAGAGTTAAAAAATAATGTATTTCCAGCTGGGTATGGTGGCACACACCTTTAATCCTAGCACTTGAGAAGCAGAGGCAGGCGGATCTTTGTGAGTTCAAGGCCAGCCTGGTCTACAGAGTGAGTTCCAGGATAGCTGGGGTTACAAGGAGACCCTGTCTCGAAAAGACCAAAAAATAAATAAATTAAATAATAATAATAATAATATATTCCCATTAAGTTGTCATCTGACCCACACACAGGCCATAACACACACGCCTACCCCCATGCACACAAAATAAAATGGAATAAGACCTTGAAGCCACCTCCTTAGGAAAGGGTCCTCTAAATCCTTTCATTGTCCCCTCGACTGCTGTACCTCCCCTTGGTTCCATGCATGCCCTCTCCCCTTCCTTTAATTCCTTTAATCATATGGTTTGGATGCGGGCTTTTGTCTATCTTAGTACTGTACACAGGGTGTGGTACACAGCAGGGGCCTAATAAACATCCCAATCAATGATGAGAAACTGAGAGCTTAAGCCAGAAATTCAGGAAGTCCTGGGATGGAAGGAACCAAGTTGAAGGCCCCAGGATGCCTTGCCACTCTCCACCCCGCCTGCCCCACCCTGCTATGCTGTGTAGGAGCCCCCTCTCACCTGGTGGGCAGCAGGGCTACCCCAGTGGATGTGGGGAGCAGACTGGGCTTGGCACAGACACCAGCAGTGGGGTCTGGGGTAGTAGCCTTGCTCCACCTCTCCTGAGCAGCTGTGGCCCTAGGCAAGCTGCTCTCTGGGCCTCATCTCTGGAGTTGCTGTGAGGATGTAAACATGGAAGCTGTTAGAAGCCTCCCCAGGTGGGAGGGAGGGTAAGGTGGGTGGTGCAGTGGTTGGAGAGGCTCTGGAACCCAAGATCCCAATTCTGGTCTCAGCAGCGTCTGGGGCTATTCTGGCATGTGACTTCACGCTGCCATTTCTTCTCCGTATGTGGTGGAGCACTGGCACGAGCAAACACGGCCACAGCAAGGGTCGCCCTGCACACTAGCCATCAGAGGCACCAGCTCTGGCTGTGCTGCGCTGGGGGGACAGGGCCTGACCACTTTCCTGGGAAGCAGAAGCCCCCAGCACTAGGGTTGATCTCCCTGGAGAACCATAATGGTTGCAAGTCCTCAGCAGCTTGTCTGCAGCGCCAGGCCCAGCCCTGTGACTCCTGCCCATGGGGACTCGGCCGGTAGCTGGTCAGGCCCCCTCTGCTGCGCTACACCCTGGGGGATATTGCCCAGGTTCCTGTCCAGAGGCTCGGAGAAGGTGGGGCTGGGGAGGCATGCCCAATGCCCAAGTGACTACCAGAGCTTCCTGAGAGACAGACCAGCAGTAGGGAGACAAGGAAGGCTGGTTTCTATGGCAACCCATTCCATTCAGGTCACAGTGCCCATCAGCACTGACAAACTTGGTGTCCCAAGAGGCCTGCTGGCCAATAGGTTACCTGTAGCCTGGCTTGCTGGAAGCCGGCCAGACAGCCCAGCCCACCCGCTCAACCACACACGGCTTTTACAGCTCTGTCTGGCAACAGGCCCTCTGGTAGTTGCTCCAGAGGGACTTGAGACAATAAAATTCATAAACATTTGCTGGGCATGGTGGCACATGCCTTTAATCCCAGCATTCGGCAGGCAGAGTTCAAGGCTAGCCTGGTCTGTACTATGAGTTTCAGGCCCAGGCCACCTGGGACTATGGGGAGACCTCCTCTCAAAAAGACCCCCCTCAAAAAAAGACCCCCCAAAATTATAAACATTTAGTTTAAGGCAGGTGTGGTGGCACACGCCTTTAATCCCAGCACTCGGCAGGCGGAGGCGGGCAGATCTCTGTGAGACAGAGGCCAGCTTGGTCTTTGTAGTGAATTCCAAGCTAACTGCGGCTACTGGGGGACCTCAGCTCAAAAGGCAAGAAAAAAAAAAAAA
>VZQC01015242.1:328239-346720 GCA_009823505.1 Rhizomys pruinosus | reverse complement strand
CCCTTTTTTTTTTTTGTATTTTTGAGACAGGGTCTCCCTTTAGTCCCAGCTGGCCTGAGGCTCGCTCTGTAGACCAGGCTGGCCTTGAACTCATAGAGATCCGCATGCCTCTGCCTCCCGAGAGCTGGGGTTAAAGGTGTGTGCCGGCTTCTTCTTTTTCTTTCTCTTCCTCTTCTTCTGTCTAGTCATCACTCATTTCTTTATCCCGCTCCTTTTCCACACAGAGTAATGGAGCAGCCAATAAACTGCAAATGCTTCTTCACAATCTCCTTTATTCTCCTTTCCTCCGAGTACTCAGTTTGGTCTTCTTTCAGATGTAGGATAACCTTTGTTCCACGGCCCATAGGTCCCCCTGTGTCAGTCCTCACTCTGAAGGACCCCCTGCCGAGGACTCCCAAGCGTATTGCTCATCATTATTATGCTTGGTTAACACGGTCAGTTTTTCAGCCACCAAACAGGCTGAATAAAACTGGACACTGAACTGGCCAATCATGAAGCTATCAGCCCCGACCCACAAAGTGTCCCTGAAGGCTTTGGTGCCAGACTTGGCAATGGTGCCCAGGTTATTGATCAGGTCGGCCTTGGTCACTGCAATTCCAATGTCCACTATAGTGAGGGTTCAACTCCTGTTTGTTGGGAATGAGATTAATGTGCAGCTCCTTCCAGTTAGAATTAATGTGCATATATAGTTATATCTATGCACGCTAGAACCCCAGATGAAAGACAGTAGGCATAAGTTACTCAGGGACATATTTACTTGCAGAATAGTCAGAGCTATCCACTGATGGAATGAATCATGGCTGTCAGCACCTAGGATGGCTGGTCAAGTCCTTTTAAATGTCTTGGTGGGGTGGGGCCTCAGGTAAAGGGGAAGTGGAATTACTGACTGAGAGCTTCTGGAGGAAGTGGACATCTGTGTGTCCCTTGGAATCCTGGGAGAGCCAGACCTAACACTTCCTAGAGTGGAACTTGCTGGGGTCTGTCAAGCTTTTGTACTGGATTTTATCCAGCACACTGGATGAACTGGAGATGAGTTCCCACAGAAAGATCTCTTTGTTCAAATAGAAAGTATTGATGATCAGTGACATCAGCTGGGTGATCTCTGCCTAGAAGGCGAAGGTCTCCACCTCCTCCTGCACTGGCTGATCTAGAGTCTGTGTTTCCTCAAGCATCTTTGCTGGCTGACACACACAACCCACAACAAACTGAAGCAACTGATAAAATTTCTTAACAACAACAAAAAGGGCTGGAGAGATACCTCAGTGGTTAGGAGCACTGACTGCTCTTGTAGAGGACCCGGGTTTGATTCCCAGTACCCACATGGTGGCTAACAACTCTAATTCCAGGGGATCTAACACCTTCTTCTGACCTCCATGGACATTGCATGACACAGGTACATTGAAATACATGTAGGTAATATACTCATACATATAAAATAAAAATAAATAACTATTTTTAGAAAGACAAATTGCCGGGCGTGGTGGCGCACACCTTTAATCCCAGCACTTGGGAGGCAGAGGCAGAGGCAGACAGATCTCTGTGAGTTCAAGGCCAGCCTGGTCTACACAGTGATTCCAGGCCAGCTGGAACTACAGAGAAACCCTGTCTCAAAAAGACAAAAAATAAATTAGATAGATAGAGAGATAGATAGAGATAGATAGATAGATAGATAGGTAGATAGATAGATAGATAGATAGATAGAATAAAAAGGTAGAGAGATGGATCAGTGGTTAAAAGTACTTGCTTCTCTTGCAGAGGACCTGAGTTTGGTTCCCAGCATTCAAATGGCAGCTCACAACCACCTGTAATTTCGGGTCCAGAAGATCTGATACCACTTCTTGATTCTTTGGGTACCTACATTCACATGCACACACCCCCAGCCAGATATAAAATACACAAAAAAGACAAGACTCAAATTACTCAGATCAGAAATGAAAGGCCACTGTAGCCCTTAAAGAAATAAAGCTGAGGGACTGGAGAGATAGCCTAGCGGTTAAGAGCACTGACTGCTCTTGCAGAGGACCTGGGTTCGATCCCCAGCCCCACATGGCGGCTGAGAACCATCTGTAACTCCAGCTCCAGGGGAATCCGACACCCTCTTCTGACCTCTGCAGCATTGCACGACACGGGTGCACAAACCTACATGCACACAGTACATTCATACACATAAAAAAATAAATAAATAAATATGGCAAACCAAGAAACATCAATGTTATCTGAAAACAACTGTGCTATTATATTGTAGAATCCCTTAAAACAAACGAAGGAAAAATAAGAAAGAAAGAAAGAAAGAAAGAAAGAAAGAAAGAAAGAAAGAAAGAAAGAAAGAAAGAAAGAAAGAAAGAAGGAAGGAAAGAAGGAAAGGAAAAGCAAGCAAACAAGCAAGCTGAGAGGGCATGCTGGCTTCCTTCTGTGATTCCTGCACTCTGGAGGCTCAGGCAGGATTATGAGCCTGAAGCTAACCTAGGCTACACAGAAAAACCTGCTGAAAGGGAGAGAGGGATGAAAGCCAGGAGAAGGAACAGAAACGGGTTTGCACAAAAGACATCCATGAACAGCACTGCCTAATTAGTAACAGGTGAAAGGAGTGAACGTGAGCATGTGTGTGCGCGGGAGTCGTGAACATGTGTGTGCCCGGGAGAGCGAACGTGAGCATGTGTGTGCACGGGAGAGCGAACGTGAGCGTGTGTGTGCCCGGGAGAGCGAACGTGAGCGTGTGTGTGCGCGGGAGAGCGAACGTGAGCGTGTGTGTGCCCGGGAGAGCGAACGTGAGCGTGTGTGTGCGCGGGAGAGCGAACGTGAGCGTGTGTGTGCCCGGGAGAGCGAACGTGAGCGTGTGTGTGCGCGGGAGAGCGAACGTGAGCGTGTGTGTGCCCGGGAGAGCGAACGTGAGCGTGTGTGTGCGCGGGAGAGCGAACGTGAGCGTGTGTGTGCCCGGGAGAGCGAACGTGAGCGTGTGTGTGCGCGGGAGAGCGAACGTGAGCGTGTGTGTGCCCGGGAGAGCGAACGTGAGCGTGTGTGTGCGCGGGAGAGCGAACGTGAGCGTGTGTGGGCGCAGGGAGAGGCGAAGTGAGCGTTGTGTGTGCTGGGAGAGTGAACGTGAGCGTGTGTGTGCCCGGGAAGCGAGGGCGTTGTGCGGAGAGACTGTGAGCGTGTGTGTGCCGCGGAGAGCGAAAGTGAGCATGTGTGTGCGCACGGGAGAGAGCGAACGTGCGTGTGTGCGTCGGAGAGAGTGACGTGAGCGTGTTTTGCCGAAAGTGAAGTGACACGGAGAGCTGAACATGAGCATGTGTGTGCCGGAGACACGTGCGTGTGGGACGCGACGGAGCATGTGTGTGCGCGGAGAGCTGAACGGAATGCGTGTGTGCCGGGAGAGCTGAATGTGAGGTGTGTGTGCGGCGGGAGAATAAGTTGAGCATGTGTGTGCACGGGAGCGAACGTGAGCGTGTGCTGTGCCATGGGAGAGTGAACGTGAGGCATGTGTGTGCACGAGGACGAGTGAATGTGGAACGTGGTGTGTGCGCGGGAGAGCGAACGTGAGCGTGTGTGTGCACAGAGAGTAGGAGGGGATGAACATGAGCATGTGTGTGCACACAGATGCCTGAGCATTGTGTCACGGGATGACGTGAGCATGTGTGTGCACCGAGATGAGTGACGGTGTTTGACGAGATGACGTGAGCCTGTGGTGTGCCTGGGAGAGGGAACGTGCGCATGTGTGTTGCATGGAGAGTCGAACGTGAGCATGTGTGTGTCACAGAGAGGGAACGTGAGGCGGTGTTGTGTGTGCACGGGATGATGAAAACGTGCGCACGTGTGATGTGCAGGAAGAGTTGAACGTGAGCATGTGTGTGCAGAAGGAGATGTGATACTGAGCATGTGTGTGCATGGAGATGACTGAGCATTGTGTGCCGAGAGGAACGCTGCAGCATGGTGTGTGCATGAGAAGGGACCGTGAGCGTGTGTGTGATTGAGAGTGAACGTAAGCGTGTGTGTGCACGAGAGAGTGAACGTGAGCGTGTGTGTGCATGAGAGAGTGAACGTGAGCGTGTGTGTGCACAAGAGAGTGAACGTGAGCGTGTGTGCACAAGAGAGTGAACGTGAGCGTGTGTGTGCACAATGAGAGTGAACGTGAGCGTGTGTGTGCACGAGTGACGAGCAGTGTGTTGCAGAACGATGAGCGTGTGTGTACAAGAGAGTGAACGTGAGCGTGTGTGTGCATGAGAGTGAACGTGAGCGTGTGTGTGCACGGGAGAGTGAACATGAGCATGTGTGTGCACGAGAATGCCATGGAGCACATGGAGAGGCCACCTGCAGAAGCAGCTCTCCTTCCACCTGTGCATCCCAGGAATCAAACTCAGATCATCAGGCTCAGCAGCAAGTGCCTTTATCTGCTGAGCTATCTCACCAGCCCAATTAGTCATTCTTTTAAATGTATATGTCTGTGTGAGTGTAGGTATATGTGTATGTGTGTGCATGCCCACGAAGGACAGAAGAGAGCACTGGATCCCCTCGAACTAGGATTTCTTTTTTTAAATATTTTTAAACATTTTTCTTTCCTTTAATTTTTTTAATTAATTTTTTTTTTTTTTTTTTTTTGTCTTTTCGAGACAGGGTCTCCCTGTAGCCCCAGCTGACCTGGAACTCACTCTGTAGACCAGGCTGGCCTTGAACTCACAAAGATCCACCTGCCTCTGCCTCCCGAGTGCTAGGACTAAAGGCGTGCACCATCACGCCCGGCTAATTTATTTATTTTATGGGCATGAATGTACTGTCTGCATGTAGGTTGTTGCACCTGTGTCATGCAATGCTGAGGAGGTCAGAAGAAGGTGTCGAATTCCCCTAGAACTGGAGTTAAAGACGGTTCTCAGCCGCCATGTGGGTGCTGAGGATCAAATCCGGGTCCTCTGCAAGAGCAGTCGGGGCTCTTAACCATTAGGCCATCTCTCCAGCCCCCTCCTTTAGTTTTATTTCATGTGTATAAGTGTTATATCTGTGTGTGTTTAAGTGCACCTATGTCGTGCAATGCCTGAGGAGGACAGAAGAGGGTGTTAGATCCCCTGGAAATGGAGTTACAGACAGTGGTTAGCTGCCATGTGGGATACAAACCTAGGTCTTCTGTAAGAACAACCAGTGCTCTTAACCACTGAGCCATCTCTCCAGCCTGTAGAACTAGAATTTCAAGCAGCTATAAGCCACTCTATTTGGATGCCAGGACCTGAACTCAGGTCCTCTACAAGAGCAAATGCTCTTAACCATTACTCCAGCCTCTGAATCTCCAGCCCCTGAATTTTTTTTTTCTTTTACAAAGTCTCACTACGAGCCCGGGCTGGCTTTGAACGCACTATATAGACCAGGCTGTGAATTAGTGATTTTTAGTGATATTTTTTTCCTTTCCGAGATAGGATCTGTAGTGACCTCCCTTGTTTCTTAAGAACAACAGTGCTCTGCTCACTAATAGTTAACAGGCTCCTGGCACTTGGCTGAGAGTTAACAGACGTCTTCAGACACTGTGAAAGCCTGAGGTGGTGGCAGTCTGCCCCTAGGATGCTGGGAACAGACCAATTAGAGAGCTGCCCTGGGATGCCAGGCGGGGGTCAGCTCCGGATTTATGTTTCTGAGATCTGTTACTGAGCCAGTCACCACAGACTCAGGTGCGCTGTGTTGTTTTCTCACCATTATGATGGGAAAATTCCCGTGTTTTGTAGTGCTGGAGCACTTATCGTATGTAATATCTGCAACTGAATGTTCATGTCTGCATGAACTTCAAATGCTGAGCTTTCAATAAAGGCTCCAAGGAGGACAGTGAAATTGTTCCCAACCAGCAGAGCCAGGGGATGCCTGGTCTAATCTCAGTTTTCCAATGGTCAAGCAAGGAAGCTACAAAGGTCTCCCTATAGCTCCAGCTGGCTTAGAACTTGCTGGCCTCAATCTCACAGAGATCCACGTGCTTCTGCCTCCCAAGTGCTGGGATTAAAGGCATACACCACCACACCCAGCAAGCAAATCAGTGGTTTTTAACCTTCCCTTTAAAAAGCCCAGGCCCAGACAATTTCACTGGTGACTTCCTTTGACCTTAGCTAAGAAGCTGAAAGGAGGCAGATTAGACCAGACACTAAGGGATAATCAAGGTCAGTAATTCACCAGGGAACTCCAACTCACCCCATGGACCCTGCTCCTCAACACCAGAAACACACAAAGATGTCATAAGAAAATGAGAGACAGAGGCTGGAGAGATGGCTCAGGGGTTAACAGCACTGACTGCTCTTGTAGAGGACCTGGGTTCAATCCCAGCACCCACATGGAGGCTAACAATGTTCTGTAACTCCAGTTCCAGGGGATCTGACATCCTCTTCTGTCCTCTGTGGACAGTGTACAACATGGGTATACACACACATGCAGGCAACATACTCATAAACATAAAAATTTTAAAAACATATATTTTTTTAAAAAGGAAAACTACAGACAGATCTAGAAATCTGGAAGTAAAAATCATGCACAGAAGGGCTGGAGAGAAGGCTCAGAGGTTACGAGCACTGGCTGCTCTTGTAGAGGACCTGGGTTTAATTCCCAATACCCACACGGTAGCTAACAACAGTCCATAACTCTACTTCCATGGGATCTGATGCCCTTTTTCCTGTAGGTAGGTGCATCTACCTACACGAAAGCAATGCACTCAAACACATAAAATAAAATAATAATAACAATAATCATCATACACAGAATGTGAGCAAATCTGCTCCAGATATATATGAAAAGAATTCTGTGTGAGCCCAAGCATTTGGTGATCTCAGGATAATGGTTTGGTTTCATTTCTGAAAAACAGTGACTGCAACACATCACCCTACAGAGTAGAGCCACGTGGTGAGCTCCACATGATGACTTCGGCCATGAGGAAAGGCATCTGACAGTCCCACCCGAACAGGGAATCCGGGTGCTGGAGGGACGCACCTGTCATTCTAGCACTTGGGATGTGGATGCAGAAAGACTGCAAGCTTTGAGCCATCCTGGGCTACACGGTGAGACTCTACTGAAGAAGGAGGGCACAGGAGGAGAAAGCGAGACAGGAGGAGGGGGAGAGAAAGGAGAGGGGGCAGGAGGGAAACGCCCTCCAATTCCAGAAAACCTACAGCAAACATGGGAGGACTGGACACCCCTCCTAAAGATCAGGAGGGAACAAGCCAGATGTGCCAGATGTGCCGGGCAGAAGGTCCGCTGGAAACTGTACAGAGAGCACAGCTGGGGCAGCTGGGGAAGAAAAAACAGACGCGCACGCAGCCTGGGAAAGAGGAAGTCAAGTCACCTCTACTGCGGACAGCATGATCAGTTTCTGTTCTATTTCGTGAGACAGGGTCAAGCTAGCCTCGAACTCCAAGGCTGACCCTGAACCAATCCTCCCACCTCCATCTCCCAGGGCTGGGACTACAGGCATACAACCCTGTGGGGCCAACACGATTTCATACACAGAAAATCCTAAGGATTCTACTCAAAGATTTGAACTAATGAATGAGTTCAGCACCATCATCAAGTGCAAGAGTAACAAGTAAAAACAGGACTGATGGCACACACCTTTAATCCCAGCACTCAGGAGGCAGAGGCAGGTAGATCTCTGTAAGATTCAGGCCAGCCCAGTCTATGTGGTGAGTTCCAGGCTAGCTAGGGCTTCAGGGAGACTCTGTCTCAAAAAATAAATAAATAAATAAATAAATAGATAAATAAATAAATAAATAAATAAATAAATAAAATAAGAAAGCAACTAGGGCTGTGGGGCTCAGCAAGTGGGTGCTGCCACCAAGTCCGTCAATCTGAGTTTAAAGCCTGGAATTCACATAGTAGAAAGAACCGAGTCCCTTGGGCTAGAGAGAGAGCCTAGCAGGTTAAGAGCGCCGACCGCTCTTGCAGAGGATCCGGGTTTGATCCCCAGCACCCACATGGCGGCCGAGAACCGTCTGAAACTCCAATTCCAGGAGAACTCCAGTTCCAGGGGAACCCGACACCCTCTTCTGACCTCCGAGGCATTGCACGACACAGGTGCACAAACTTGCATGCAGACAATACATTCATACACATACAGAAATAAATAAAATTAAAAAAAAAAAAAAAGGATAATGACTACATTGAGCCCGCGCCATGAGTTGTGGCCGCCACGTCCTTTTAATCTAAGCACTCGAGGCGGCAGAAGGAGCAGGCGGATCTTTGGTGAGTTCAAGGCCAGCCTGGTCTTCAGAGCAAGTTCCAGACCAGCTGGGGCTTCAGGGGAGCCCTGTCTCGAACGAAAGACAAAAAAAAAAAAAAAGAGTAAAAAAAAAAAAAAGAATGACTTGAATCACAAGCCTGAAAGTATTAAAACAAAAACCACTCAAAGGAAAGGTGGTCTTTGGCACCCACTGCTCCAGAACTTGGGATGAGGAAACAATGATATCAGGACTGCTTTTTTTTTTTTTTTTTTGGTGTTTTTGAGATAGGGTCTCCCTGTAGCCCCAGCTGGCCTGGAACTAGCCCTGTAGACCAGGTTGGTCTTGAACTCACAGAGATCCATCTGCCTCTGCCTCCTGAGTGCTGGGATTAAAGGCATGCGCCACCACACCCAGCTTAAAGACGGTTCTTAGCCACCATGTGGGTGCTGGGATTTGAACCCGAGTCCTCTGCAAGAACAGTCGGTGCTCTTAACCACTGAGATATCTCTCCAGCCCTGGCATCAGGGTTTCTAGACTAGCCTGGGCTACATAGTGAGTTTGAGGTCAGCCTGAGCTATGTGAGGCCCTGTTTAAAAAAAAAGAGCCAGGTATGGTGGATATACCTTTAATCCTCGCACTGGAACGGCAGAGCAAAGGTAGACGCAATCTTTGCAGTTTGGAGCTGTCATAGTCCAACCCTGTCTAACAGAGTGAGTTCACAGGACAACTGAGGCTAGGGACCTGTCTTCAAAAAAAAAAAAAAACATAAAAAAAACCAATACCTCACCACCCACATCAAACCAATCTCTCTACACTCAACATACACCCGCCCCACCCCTAAGCTTCATGATCCAGGTACAATGATTTCTTATGCAACAGATCCCAAGCAATGGAAGAAAACACTGGTATTTATCCAAAGAGTCAAACAAACGCATGAGACCCCAGCACTTGGAAGGCTTAAGCAGGAGGACCATGAGTTGGAGACTAACCTGGGCTACACAGTGAAGCACAGCGATGGTCAGTGTTAACTATCAGTTTGGCAGACTGTAGAATCACCTGGGAGAGTGGCCTCTGGGCATTCCTGTAGGGGATTATCTTGATTTTGTTAACTGAGATGAGACCCACCCACTGTGGGTGGCGCCATTCCCTGCCTGGGATCCTGGGCTTAATGTGGAGAGAGGGAGCTGAGCAGCAGCCTGCACTCCGGCTCTCTGTTCCTGACTGTGGGTATGATGGGACCAGCTGCTCCCAGTTCCTGCTGCCTTGACCTCTCCACCATGATCAACCGTGCCCTTGAACTGTGAGCCAGAATAAACCCCTCCTTCCTTAAGTTGCTTTTGCCAGAGTGTTTTGGACAGCAACAGGAAAAGAAATTAAGACACACATAAATAAAAAGTCCACAAAATAAAGGAAAATAGATCCAAATCATCCACCTAACAAGGAACTTATATCTGGAATATATAAAGAAACCTAGGCTGGCATACCAGCTCAGGAGGTGAAGGTGCTTGCTGCCATGCCTGATAACCTGAGTTCTGTGCCCAGGACTGACGTGCTAGAAGGATAGAACCAACTGCTGCAAGAAGCAAAGCCCCTGTCCATCACATCCATGTGGGACATCCATGAGCCCTGCCACACACACAAAGTAAATAAAAGTCCAAACAAACAAAGAACAACAACCAAAAGGTAAGCAAGATGGCTCAGCAATTAAGGGCTCATACTGCTCTTCTGGAGGATCCAAGTTCAATTCCCAGCACCCGTCGGGTAGCTTACGACCACCTGTAACTCCAGCATCTCTGGTTTCCAAGGGCACCTGTACTCATGTGCACATGTCTACACACACACACACACACACACACACACACACACACACACACATGTCTTTAAATCTTGGGGCTGGAGAGATGGCTAAGCAGTAGTGCTCATGCAGAGGAAAGGAGTTTGGTTTCCAGTGCCCACACTGGGAGCCTCAAACCACCTATAAATCCAGCTACAAGGAATCTCACACACCTACCTAACTACAGACCCCAGCGCTGACTTAAAAAAAAAAAAAAAAGACAACTGGATGACAAAGACAACCCAATTTAAAAATAGGCAAAGAGCAGGGCGTGGTGGCACACACCTTTAATCCTAGCACTCAGAGGCAGAGGCAGGCCGATCTTTGTGAGTTTAATGCCAGCCGGGTCTACAGAGTGAGTTCCAGGACAGCTGGGGCTACAGGGAGACCCTGTCTCGAAAAGACCAAAAAAAAAAAAAAAAAAGGCAAAGAGCTAGGCATGATACTGCATATGTTCAGTCCCAGCACTTGGACAGGTGGAGCTCTGTGAGATCAAGGCCAGCTTGGTCTGCATATAAGCAAACAGAAGCACATGGCGAAGGCGAGTGAATCCTGTGAGATCCCACTTCCCACCCCCAGAGGGGCTGTCAGTCTGCAGAAAGACCACCAGCGCCAAGCCCTGTCCTAGAGGCGTGAGGCTCAGACCTTCCTCTACTGCTGTGAAGCATCCAGTGATGCAGCACTTTGGAAAAACAGTCCAACCTTTCTTCAAAAGGTTCAACAGGGGCTGGAGAGCTAGCTCTGCAGTAAAGACCACTGGGTGCTCTTGTAGAAGACCTGGGTTCAGTTCCCAGCACCCATATGGCGCCTAACAGTTACAGGGGTCACGACATGCAAACGGCAGACTTACATATATGCAGCCAAAACACTCATACACGTAAACTAAAAAATAAATAATTTTTGTAAAGTTTCAACACAGACCTACCATGTGATGTGTGATACAGGAAGTCCCCTCCCAAGAAATGAAAAGATAAACCCACACAAAACTCACCCCGACCACCCTCAGCAGCAGTATGGATCGTGGCCCCCACATTGGAAACAACCCAAAGCCCTTCAACTGACAGGAGATGAGAAGTTTCACATCTGGAGGAGTGTCAGAGTGCTCAGGGCCTGGGGGCTGGGCCAGGCCCCCTGCCTGTGTTCCTCTCAGGGAGTGGAAGCTCGTCTTTTCTCCTTCTGTCTCCCTTGGCCTGGCTCTCCCGCACTCTGGTACCCTCGGGCTCCATCTGAAGAATCCCTACGTCCACGCAGCGGCTGCAGGCTTCCACCAAGGAGCCTGGCTGCTTTCCTGACCTCCAACTCAGAAATCATGTCTTTCTTTTACTCTTATCCATCTCTGTCCTGGCAGCAGATGACTTCTGTTGCTTTTCTCTCAAATTCCAATAAAACTAGAATAAAATCAGTGACAAAGGGACACAGTGCTCCCATGTTTACAGCAGCATTGTTCGTAACAGCCAAGAAATGAAAGCAACCCAAATGTCCATCAGTTGATGAATAAAGAAAACATGGTTTGGGCTGGAGAGATGGCCTAGCGGTTAAGAGCGCCGACCGCTCTTACAGAGGACCCGGGTTCGATCCCCAGCACCCACATGGCGGCCGAGAACCGTCTGAAACTCCAATTCCAGGAGAACTCCAGTTCCAGGGGAATCCGAGACCGTCTTCTGATCTCCGCGGCATTGCACGACACGGGTGCACAAACCTGCATGCAGACAGTACATTCATACACATACCGAAATAAAAAAAAAAAAAAAGAAAACATGGTTCATACATGATGGAATACTATTCAGCCATAAAAACTCTTGTCATTTGAAATAACATAGAACTGCAGGGTAGAACTGCAGGACACATAGAAGTGAAACACGCCAAACACCGAATGACAATTCCCACACAATCTCACATGTGGAGCCTCAAAAAACTGATATAGGGTGGATGTGGTGGTACATACCTGTAATCCCAGCACTCAGGAGGCAGAGGCAGGTGGATCTTTGTGAGTTCAAGGCCAGCCTGGTCTACATAGCAAGCTCCAGGCCAGCTGGGACTAAAGAGAGACCCTGTCTCAAAACAGAACAAAACAAAACAAAGCAAAACAAAACAAACAAAAAACAAAACCTGATATAGAAGTTGGGATAGAATGGTGGCAGCCGGAGGCTGGGGAGGAAAAGGGAGAGGGATGGGGAAAGGGTCGTTAGTGGGTACAAAGGTTTAGTTAGGAGGAAGGAATCCTAGTGTGTCCCTGAAGAGTAGGCTGCTGATAGTAACAATGCATTGCACATTTCAAAAGGCTGCAAGGAGGTCTGAAGATGGCCCAGTGGTTAAGAGCACCGGCTGCTCTTACAGAGAACCTGGCGGCTAACAACTGTCCATAACTCTAGTACAAGGGGGAATCGGACACCTTCTTCTGACCTCCTCGAGTACTGCACAACACAGGTGCACTTATACATGTGCAGGCAATACACTCATACGCATAAAATAAAAATATATATATAATTTTTAAAAAGCTATAAGGAACAATTCTGAATGCCCTGCACACAGAAATGGTGAGCATCTGAGCCAACGCCAAGAGGGTTCTGTGCACCAAACTGAGGATGGCGGCAAGGACTTTACTTGCTGAGTTATCTCACTGACCCTCAACAACAGTTTGATCCATATATGGGGTGTGGGGAGATGGCTCAGTGAGAAAGTCCTTGCCACACAAGCCTGAGGACCTGAGTTCAGATGCCTAGCATGTGCTGTGTATGTGAACATGGGGCATGGCAGCACAAGTCCTTAACCCCAGCAGTGGGGCCAGAGACAGGTGGGTCCCAGGGATGTGCTGAGCAGCCAGTGTAGCTGAAACAGCAAGCACCGGGCTTAGTGAGAAGCCCTGACTCAAAAAGTAAGGTGGGCTGGAGAGTTGGCTCAGTGGTTAAGAGCACCGGCTGCTCTTCCAGAGGACCCGCAATCAATTCCCAGCACCCACGGCGCTAACAACCGTCCGTACTCCAGTTCCAGGGCAATCTGATGCCCTTTTCTGATCTTGAGCATTATATGACACGGATGCACTTACACACATGCAGGTGACACACTCATACACTTAAAAAAGATAAATAAGCTGGGCATGATGGTGCACACCTTTAATCCCAGTACTCAGGAGGCAGAGACAGGTGGATCTCTGTGAGTTCAAGGCCAGGGTGGTCTACATAGCAAGCTCCAAGCCAGCTGGGACTAAAGGGAGACCCTGTCTCAAAAAGACCAAAAAAAATTTTTTGTTTAAATAAATAAACTGAAGTGAGGAAGACAGCCAATGTCAACCTCTGATCTACACACATGGGCCAACACACCCACACACATGCAAACCCCCTACACACAAACACAAATATGTAGGGCATATCCACAAAGTGAAATACTCTTTGGCAAGAAAGAAATGAAGTCTTAGCACAGCAGGCTACACACCATCCCAACTAAGTGGGTCCTGAAAATATTCTGCTAAGTGACCAGAATCAGTCATCAAAGCCACACACTGCACAATTTCGCACAGAGAATAGAAAGCAGGCAAATCTCACCAGGCCTGGGGACAGAGGGCAGAGGTAACGAGCAGTTTCTATTTGAGGAATGCAGATGTTCTAAACTAGATTTGGGGCGTGTGTGTGTGTGTGTGTGTGTGTGTGTGTGTGTGTGTGTATAATTTGTTTGTTTGTTTAAACCTACATTGGAAGTCACTGTTGACCTAGCAGACTGGCAAACTGGTGGCGAGGGGCAGGGGGGCACTTTGACATAGTCTCCCTGTAGCCCCAGCTGGCCTGGAACTTGCTATAGAGACCAGGCTGGTCTCAATCTCAGAGATCCACCTGTCTCTGCCTCCCAAGTGCTGGGATTAAAGATGTGTGCCATTGTGCCCAGCACAAATTGATATTTCTGTAATTCAGTCCCAAATCCAGAACCAGCCTCAGTCTGGTAGGAGAGAGAGGACAGCCAGAGGGTATGGGATACAGGCACACTACTTCTCTGAAGGAAATTTTGACAAGATTTACCCAAATTACATCAGAGGATCATGAGTTCAAGTCCACCCTGTGCTATATACAATGAGTTGGAACCAAGCTTGGATTACATATTGAGTTTGAAGCCAGCCTGTACTCCGTAGTGAGTTCAAGGCCAGCCTGGGCTACCCAATGGGCTAGCCTAGGATAGTAAGTTCAGGCCAACCTGTGCTACATGAGATACTATCTCAGAAACTGGCATGTACACAGCCTACCTATCTTCTCAGATCCTGGTTCCGCCCATCATGGCTGCCCAGGTCACTCTCCGCCTACCCAGGTCACTCTCCGCCTGCTCAGGTCACTCTCTGCCTGCTCAGGTCACTCTCCGCCTCCGTGTTCTGTCCTGCAGAGAGAAGATGACATTGACGTTCCTGAACAGCTGTAGCCAGTCTTTCCACATGCACAGATACTGCCAGTTACTATGTTACTATGGACACCAGGTGACCATCCCAGTCACCCAGGGCCTCGGAGTGGATGTGCAAAGAGCAGCAGTGAGCTACAGTGGCAGCAGACTGGGGAGGCTTCCTGCAGATGCAGCCCCAAGCAGGGCCTGGGGGGACAGGGTCCCCACAGCAGGGAGGAAGAGTCCGGAGGCATCCAGCCCTGTGTGCTCATGGCTGCATCCGTCTGCTAGATTGAGCACCTACTACACACCAGCTCACTACAGCCAGGGGGTTGGACATGCAAGGAAAGAGCCATAGAAGGTGACAGGAACAGTATGGGTTGGGCAGAGCATCACCCAGACCCACAGCAAACGCAGGCTCAGAGAGGGCAAGGGACTCCCCAATATCACACAGCAGACTCTACTTCTCAAAGCAGCCTCTCAGTCCCCTCCCTCCTCCCTCATACCCAAGGAGGGGGGAGCCCAGAAGACATCTAAAGTGGGGGCTCCATAGAGGGTAACTCCCAGGGGCATACCCCATATTAAGAAATGCACTGGGGCCAAATGTGGTAGTGCTTGCCTTTAGAAGGCAGAGGCAGGCAGATCTCTGAGAGTTCAAGACCAGCCTGGTCTACATAGCAAGTTCTAGAACAGCTGGGGCTACAGGGAGACCCTGTCTCAAAAAAAAAAAAAAAAAAAAAAAAAGTGCACTGGACAGCACATGAACTCAGGAGGCCCCGCACCAGCCATGCCAACAGCTCGTTTTTGTAGAAGAGGAGGCTGAGGAAGCAGGAAGTTTGGCTAGTTGCCTAAGTTTACTCAGCAACATGGCACTGCAGAGTGGGGTATGCTGGGATTGTCAGGGCTCCATAGTCTCCTATCACCCAGGGTCCAACCTTGAAGGCTCACAGCAGAACCTGTGTCAGCCACTATCTCTTCCCCTCCAGCTGTCCTCCACAGGACCAGGAGTGTCTCTTGATAACAGTAGTGGGCACTGGGAGAGTGGGTATGCACACTGTGAGGGGAAGTGGCAGGTACAGAAGGAGGGAGGGCCCGTGAGCACCTACCCAGCCAGGATGGAACCATGGCTTGGGAGTCCTGGGCAAGTCCTTCCAGGCAGCAGAAACACAGCCCAGGCCCACAGGCTGCTATGGTAGGGGCCTTCCTCTGACCCCCATAGTCAGCTCTCAAGACACACCCAGACAGGGATGGGCAGTATGTCTGTCCCCAGAGATGACAGGAGATAGTCAGAAGTCAGGCCACCATCCCAGACTACCTTAGACCAGCCGAGGGCTCGGCTGTCTCCCAGCCTCACCCCACAGTCAATGGTCCCACCTGGACTCACGGGAATCCAGAGACCACGGGCCAGCTCACTCTTCCAAAGGGGAACAGAGGCTGGACAGAGAGAGGGGTACACACCACGGGTCCCAGGCAGCCGAGCTGCTACAGCCTCCCCTCTACTTCCCAGGCCAGCTGAGGGGGACAAGAACCACACAGAGGGAGGGAACAAGAGAACCTATGGGGTTAGGACTGGGCACCCAGCTGACACGGGGACGGCACCCAGCAGCAGCCATCTGTGGTGGCCACACGGCCTGGAAAGGCACTGCCCCACAGCCCACAGCCATCTCACGCGGGATGGCTCCCCAAAGGCAGGCACCTCCCCTGATACCTCTTCCTTTTCTCACGCAGGAGGGAAGCTCCCCAAGCATTGCTCCTGGTTTTCCCTTTAACTTTACCAGGGAGACGCCTGTTCACCTGGGTGTTCTTTCTTTCTTTCTTTCTTTTTTTGGTCATTTGAGACAGGGTCTCCCTGTAGCCCCAGCTGTCCTGGAACTCACTCTGTAGACCAGGCTGGCCTTGAACTCACAAAGACCCGCCTGCCTCTGCCTCCCAAGTACTAGGATTAAAGGCGAGCGCCACCACGCCCGGCTACACCTGGGTGTTCTTTCACAAGTGGCTTTGGAATGCGTTAAGGACACTAAGATGAAGAAATATATAGGAGGACCGAGGCTCAGTTAGTACCTACTATGTGCTCTCACAGGGTCTCATATAGCCCAAGCTGGCCTCAAACTCACTATGTAGTTCAGGATGACTTTGAATCTCATGTCCACTTTGTTTGGTCCTGGGAACCCAGGGCCTGCCTGTCTGTGCATGTCAGGCAAGCAATGACAAAGAAGCAACTGGGTCAAATGACGAGCCTACGATCCCGGACTGTGGCACGTGGTGATGGTGTGAGCCTTTCCTCGCCCCCATCTCCCTACCCCAGCCCCACCATCTCCCTAAAGCAGGCTGCCCAGGGGCTGCTGGGAAAGGCTCTCAAAAAAGAGCTTGGGGCTGGGCAGTGGTGCAGACAGGACAGACTCTTCTGCTGGGATTCACATCACCCTCTTGAGCCTCTCAGCAACCCTGTAGCACGCTGAAGCCACATGGCTTTTTAGGGAAGGCCTGTGGCCAGTAAGCCCTGCCTTCCACACTGCCCCAAGAGGAGGCAGGGAGGGGACACAGACACGAGTGGGAGATAGGGAGGTATGGCCCGAGTGATCTCAGCTTAGATGAGGAGCTGCTGGCCTGAGGGGCACCCCACGACAGTCTGTTCTTGAGTTCAGGTCAGCAACACTGCGTGACCCTGGACAGACCATACCTCACCTAGGCCTCAGCCGGTATTCAGGGCACAGAGACTCCCACAGGTCAAGGATCAGGGGGTGACGCTGGAGGCTCACTGTGGTGACAAGTTCCAGTCAGTCCTCTCCCAACCTCTCCAAGGTCATCTGGCTGCCCCTCCCCGCTAGCAACAGGAGGATGGACCCCGAAAGGGGCTGCCAGCTGGGCCCTGCCCACGGTACCCACTGTTCCCTGCCAGCAGCTCTGGCTGCTGCTCGACTTGGGGAACATAGTGCCCCCTCCTCACCACCCACACCCAGGTGGCATCTCCTTTAGGCACATGGGTGGGCAGGAACACCAAGTGGCCAGGCCCCACAGCACAAGCAGTCCTGGCACCAACCCCCACCACGTCAGCCCACAGGGCCTAAGGCCTGTGGGGAAGGTCCAGTCTCCCTTCCCTCTCTACGAACTATTGTGCCAGGTGTCCACAATATAGAAAGATGACGGACCCATTAAATAACCCAATAAACAAGGCCTCACCCCTCCTCCCTCCCCTCCCTCTGCCCACAGCACATCTGCCCTGCACCCACCATCTGCTCTGCACCCAGCACCTAATGTGGGCCCACCCCACCCCGTCCACAGCTCACCTTCACACTGTGGCCTTCAAGCCTCCCTGCTCCACCCCTTGGGTCCTACAGCCCTCCTCCCCACCATCATCTTCCTGCTTACTCTGTTCTCCAGCCTCTTGCTGTTGCTGGACACTTCAGGCATGCCCTTGCCTCAGGGCCTTTGCACAGGTGCTCCCTCCCTAGGCTCCCTTCCACTCCTCCAGTCATATACCCACCTCTACTCCCAGCACCTGCCAGTCTGTCAACACTAGCACCTTACCTGGCCACTCATCACCTAACTGTAGCCCATCCATGTCCCAGATAGCATCTCAAATCCCTTCCCTATTTTGTGTAGGATCCACAGCACTTGGCTTTCTCTTAGGGACCACACACAAGTTCCTTTGCTGGATTTGTTTCCCCTACTGGATTGTGATCATTGCAAAAGCAGGGATTGGTATCTGGCTGTTTCTTCACTGTGTTCCCAGCCTCTAAAACACTGTCTGTCATGTAGGAGTGTTCGATGGATGGATGGATGGATGGATGGATGGATGGATGGATGGATAGATGGATACATGTGCAGATGGACAGATGGAAGATAGATGTGTAGGTAGCTGGAAGGATAGATGGTCAGGTGGATGTACAGATGGACAGAAAGATAGATGGGTGGGTGGATAGAGGACTATGTGGTAGATGGATGGGGAGATGGGTAAGTAGATACATGGACAGATAGGAAGATGGATGGGGATGGATGGATGGGTAGATGGATGGATAAGTAGATGGATGGATGGGTGGGTGGGTGGGTGGGTGGGGTGGGCGGGTGGAATGAGGAATGCGAGGGTAAGGTAGATGGATGGGGTAAGATGGAT
>VZQC01015242.1:230290-327414 GCA_009823505.1 Rhizomys pruinosus | reverse complement strand
GGATGGATGGATGGATGACTGGGTGGGTGGATGGATGGATGGATGGATGGATAGACTGGTGAGTGGGTGGGTAGGTGGGTGAGTGGGGAGGTGGATGGTTGGATAGATGGATGGATAGATAAATGGATAGATAGGTAGATGGGTAGATAGGTAGATAGATGGATGGATAAAAGATGGCTGGGAAGGTGGGTAGATAAGTAGATGAGCAGGTAGGTAGACGAAGAGAGTGAATGTATAGGTAGGTGGATGGATGGACCCTATCCAAGCCCGACAGAAAGCAGTAGCAGACCTAGGCCACAGAGCCCATGCCCTGACCCTGCCCTCCCTAACCCCTGTGTGGTACATGTTCCCAGAAGAGCCTCTAACCCTCAAATTACAGTGGCTATGTCAAGTGCAACTCCAGGCCCCAAGGCCCACCCAGCACAGCCCCAAGCCCCACCCAGCACAGGCCTAAGCCAGGAATTCAGTTGAGGGAGGGAAGAATGTGTTTGCCAAGTGAGTAAGGAGTGAGCCAGGAGCAAGCTGGGGCCATTGGGGGCATCTGAGGGCCACAGCAGCCAGAACATGCCTGGTCCGGCATTCACAGTACAAGCATGCCAGGGGCTGTCCAGCTTCAAACTAGCTCTGACAGTGCTACTGGGGAGAAGCCACGCAGGCTCCGGCTGGCCCTAGCAAAGGCGGGGGGTAGGGGGTGGGGGTGTGCTTCTGGACCCGGGTCCTGCAGCCCATGAAGACACATGAACGATCTCAGTGAGTACAGGGTCACCTCTGCTCCCTCACAGATGGATACTCAAGTGGCAGGTGGCATGTTCAAACCAGCATGTGGCTGAGACTCTTGGTCACCCTCGGGTCAAAAGGGACAGTTGTCAAAACATAGGAGCCAGTAAGGGGAAGATGTCTGGAAGAGGGAGGAAGAGAAGGAGGGAGGGGGGAAGAAAAGAAGGAAAGAAGGAAGAGAGGGAGAGGGAGGGAGGGGGATGGAAGGAGGAAGGGAAAGAGAATGGAAAGATGATGGATGGATGGACAGATGAATGGATGGACAGATGGATGAACGGATGGACAGATGGATGGGTGGATGGATGGACAGATGGATAGACGGACAGATGGATGGACTGATGGATGGACGGATGAAAAGATGAGTGCAGTACCCACAGTAGGCTCAAGATTTGCCAGGGACACCTGGGACCCAGAGAAGTGGTCCAGACAGAGAAGAGACACTGAGTTCCCAGATAGAGCCAGACAGTGCAGCCAAGCTGTGCAACCCCCTGGGTTCCCACCCTCGGCCTCAGAAAGCTCCTTCTCCCAGGGGACTGAGTGCAGCGGGGGGCGGACAGCCCTGCTCTCCAGGGAGGGGGCTCCCAGGCTCCATCTGTCTCGCCACAAAGGAGCTTTGTCCTCAGAGCTGAGAGCCTGGAGCACCCGGAAGCTGCCCCCTTAGCAGCCCAGTAAAGCCAAGGCTTGGAGCCAGATCTTCCTAGGGCTGTAAAACAACTGGGCACAGCCCTTCAGAGCCTCAGCTCCATTTCTGCAGGTGGAGAAACTGAGGCTCAGAAGGGCAAAGTCACTTAGCCAAGGCCTCCCAGCTGGAGTCAAAGCAGGCTTCAAAGTCAGGCCTGTTGGGCCCCACAGAGAATAGTGGAGCTCTCTCAGCCCATGGGAGATCAAGAGTGATGGGAGGTGCTGGGTGAAGCTCACCCAAGGGGACGGAGGCTAGGGCCTGGACCAGAAGCCATCCCGGGTGCCTGCAGAACCAATACTGGGGCTACAGCACAGGGTTCACCCACTTCCTGCAGGGGCAGCATGCCAGAGAGATGCTTGCTGTGTGGCAAAGGCCAATGGCATACTCCCACCCTGCCCCCAACTCCTGTTACTCCCAGACTCAGCCACTGGCACAGCCAGTTCCTGCCTGCTCTCCACACCCATCTGTTCTCAGCAGGGCTCCCTGGCCACCTCAGCAAGGCCACCCTGCCTGAGCCAGCCATGATCCACAAACCTAGGTGCACCCATCTCCCAGGAGCTTCCTCACCACCCAAGGCCATGTGTAAATGTCTCAGGCATGCATTTGGAGCCTCCAAAAGGCCACAGGTCCAAACTCTGGCCCTCAGAACTCAGAAAGAGATCACCCATGGTACTACAAGGCCCTGGCTCAGCTCTACCCCCACCCCTCAGTCCTTCCATGGGAGCCCCAAAGCTCCTCCTTGTAAGGACTCCCTGACTCACTCCCTCCACAGCCACAAGCCAGCCTCTGCCCTCTGCCCAGGCATGGGCTCTGATCCCTATCTCGAACCCTGGTCCCACTTCGTCCTCCTCTGTCCTCCATCCACTCCTGCTCTACTTCTATTACTTTAAGCCAAAGTCTAAGTGTGTTGGAGAGAGCTGCAGGCTCAGTTGTGCACGTGCGTGCACACACACACACACACACACACACACATACACACACACCAGGATACTTGCTCCCCACCTAGGTTTCTGGGTTCCTTTTCCCTGAAATCTGGGTTCCCACACCCTCACCCTTCTTTTTTCCCCACAAGCCAGGTATCCACCTCTTCTGGGAAGCCCTCCTGGCGTCTTATTAGGCTGCAATTACTCCTGTGGCACCTAACCCACAGTAAGGCAATGACCAAAGTCTATATTTGGCTCCTCCAGAGAATAAGTTGTTCTCAGAGAGTCCCTAGCACCCCATCACAGGCTCAGACATCACTGATTTCTAACCAAGGCCTATGTAGAGCTCAAGGGGCAGAGCCCCAGACAACTCTAAAGGTGGCCAAAGCCTAATCTGGCCTTGAAGGCCACGAGTTTAAGGTATGGGCAGAGTGGGTGGAGGGGGAGCTGTCTGCAAACGGCCAACTGGTAACCAAACCCACGTTGCTTCTAAAACTAGGACAGAGGATTGAAACGGGAACAGCAGAATTGTCCCCAAATAGAACGGTGGCTCATCTGGTTCCAGGCCTTGGAACACCTGGTGGGGTGGGGGTGGGGGCACAGGAGGCTGCTCTAAGGCTCCAGGAAGAGGTGTACATTGGAGGGTAGAGCAACGTGATCAGACATGGTGGGTACTGGCAGTTGCCTGCCTCACTCAGGACCAACCAAGTCCTACAGTAGAGACCCACTTCACCCACAAGACCCCACGGCTCATGACCCACCCCACTGCAAGCCTTTGATCACACCACCCTAAACACCCTCCCCTCCCTGCCAGTTAGGAGCCTACCCTGCTTCACCTCTCACTAGCCTTGAGGACTCTGGCACAGCTCAGGACAAAGTCCACAGGACGCAGCCTGGCCAGGCCAAGAACCCTGCCCCACCCACGGTGGCAGTTTAGAACTGTCCTCCCTGGTCCTCCAGCATCCTGGGTAGCTGTGCATCTGTTCACAGAAGGGTGGGAAGGTGGGTCCGATCTGCTCTTGTCTGATCCTTAGAAGAAACCAACCAGCTCCGCCCCTTCAGTACTATGTGACCCCAGGCAAAGTCACTTCACCTCTCTGGTCACTGACGAGTTGAGACACTTGAGGGGAAGAGAGACTGAGGACTCTGGGGAGGTAGTGCCCCAGCTGCCCAAGCAGAGAGAGCTCCTGGAAGGAGCCCAACCTGAGGCCAGTTTCTTGATGGAAGGAAAGAAGGGACAGAGAGGCACAGAGGAAAGACAGAGGGTGACCCTGCAAGAGCCAGAGGCACCTTGGCCACTAGAGGGCACTGAGTGAAAGGACCTAGGCAGGTATGATAGCACATCCTGTACTTCCAACACTCAGAAGGCTGAGGCAGGAGGGTCACTACAGCTGCAAGGTGAGTTCCAGGTCAGCCTAGACTACATAGCAAGACTTTGTCTCAAGAAAAAAATGATATGTAATTGGGAGGCAGAGGCAGGCGGATCTTTGTGAGTTCAAGGCCAGCCTGGTCTACAGAGCGAGTTCCAGGACAGCTGGGGCTACAAGGAGACCCTGTCTCGAAAAGACTAAAAAAAAAAAAAAAAAAAAAAAAAAAAAAAAAGATATGTAAAGCAATAAATTAAAAATATATAAAACAGACCCTGTCTCAAAAAGACCAAAAATAAAATAAAAAATAAAATAAATAAAAAATGGGTGGGGGGGACCCGCACAGGAATAGGGGGACCTGCACAGGAATGGGGTGCATGCACAAAGCCATGAGGATTCAACTATTTAAGGCATGCAGAAAGCTGACCAGCAGCTCAGAGAGGCTGCGGGAGTACCCCTCCAACAGAGAATTACAGAAGTGAGGCTGGGGCTCAGGGAGAAGTTCTGCCCAGACCAGCAATATCTCCAGGAGCCATGCGGAGCCTGGACCCCTCTCAGAGCCTCTGCAATGTTCTACCAGAAACACCTGCAGGCTAGCAGGTGAAGCAGCCACTGCCCAGGTGCTAAATGCCCCTGGGGACACGAGTCTACACAGGGAGTCTCGAACACTATAGATCAGGGGACAGGCATGTGGTCATGACTGGGGCAGGCCAGGCAGGGCAAGGCAGGATGCAGGCTCAGGCTTGGGGGAGCCAGATGAAGCTGGCAGGCTTCCAATAGATACAATCACACTCCTAGACTCACAGGACAAGCCAACCAGAGACCAGTGACCAGCCCTGGGGGTTCCCAGATCAATTAGCCTTCCTGCCTCATCACAAAAATCACCTTCCATCACAGTCTCGGAAACAGCTAACACTCCTGAGTGCAGCCCTGCCCTGAGCACTGGACACAAAATGCAATATCTCAGAGTCATTGCACCTTCTCAGAGCTGTACTGGTGCTGCACAGATAGGGGAAACTGAGGGCTTGGGTAGTCATTTTCCCATAATTAGACACAGCAAACAGGCGGCACAGGCCAGATTCAAACCCAGAGCCAACTGCCTTCCAAGGCTTCACAGGAAAGCCATATTCCTTGACCATCTAAGACCCGACAGTCAGGGCTGCAAGCCCAGAAAATCAGAGACACCCATAGTGCCTGGAAACACATTAGCCCCATTGGGGGCACTCAGCAGGAAGGAGGGGGCCATAGTTATCCAGACCCTTGAAGTCTCAAGGCTCACATTTTACTTGCTAGCTGACTATAGCCAGTCCTTGACTTCTCAGAAACTCAGCTCTTCTTCTATATAAGGGGAATATAAGCCCGGCATGATGGCGCATGCCTTTAGTCCCAGCACTCGGGAAGCAGAGACAGGCAGATCTCTGAGTTCAAGGCCAGCCTGGTCTATATAGTGAGTTCCAGGCCAGCTGGGGCTACAAGGAGATCCTGTCTCAAAAATAAAAAAAAAAAAAAAAAAGAGAAATATAGTTCTGCCCACCCCGGGATGGGGAACAGATACAGTGGGTCATCCTGGTGTGGTCCAGCTCTGGAGAACATGTGTACAGACTGACAACAAATAAAGTCAACCCCACAGAGTAACCAGAAGTCAGCTGGGACATCACACTTTCTGATACCATTCCAATCAGTTTCCAACCCCCAGTGTCAGATTCAACTGTGCTAAGCAGGTTCAAGGATGTTAAAGGACCTATGTCTGCCATCAGCAGACACTGGAAGACACCTACCACTCAACCTAGACATCACACCCTCCCCGCCTCAGCCAAGACTATAACCCGAAGCCTCAGGAAGGGCCTGTGTTCTGTAGATGAGGAAACAGAGGAGCAGAGCAGGAAGGGACTATCTCTCAACTTCTTCTCCCTTTTAAGTTTCTCTTTTTGTTTTAGAACTCCTCTGAGTAGTTCTAGGGGAAGTCACTCACCCAAAGACCCACAGCAAGGACTAGTGAGGTGGGGGTTCGGGCTTTCCACTCTGGGATTCTCCCAAGTTGCCTAGCCCTCTGTCATGTGTTGTGGTCAGGGACAGGCTGACTGATGGGGACAGTCCTTGGCTCAAAAGAGAAAAACTCTGGTACTTTCTTCCTTCTAGAATGGGTGACTTGCCCTGGGTTTTTCTCCTTCATTTCCCTCACAGTAAAGAGAAATTCTAGAGAGATTGTGGATGACAAATTAATATCACAAATGCAACACTTGCTCAGCTTCTGCTCAGAGCAGACATTACTAATCTATCACAGCACTGTTTCCCATTAAACAAACACTGAGCTTTAGAATGCTTCTCAATACTTCAGGCTTGTGGGACCAGAGTCTGACTCCCTGTCCTTCCCCAAGAAGGAAAAGATGTAAGGTTTACTGAGCATCCCTGAGATTCAAGCTGGTAGAATTGTTAGTCGAAACTGTGCTTTGACTCTGGGCTTACAACTGGAATGAGGCCTTGAACACAGGGGTAGCCTACACTAGGTCTCCCATCCCAGGAGCAGTGAGATGGACCCGGCCTCAGTGAGAGCCTGCAGGACCCCATGCTCTCCTCAGATCCATTAGCTGAAAGCCCATTTTTCAGCATCAGCCCTGTTTCACAGCAAAGGGGACAAGCTCTTAGAGAAGCCAGGGCCTCAGCACATACCTGGCTTTGCCCTGCCTATATTTATTGAGCTCATATGGGTGCTAGGCACCATGTGTCCATCCCCCTTGGAACATCCTGGGAGCCACTGCCCCACTTCATAGATGAAGAAACTGAGGCCTCTCTAGAAGCAATATCTTCTGCCTAGGAAACCAGTGCAGTTTCCTACGGAAATGAGGAGTATGTAAAAGGCAGAGGGGCAAGGGAACAGAAGAGGCAGAGACAAGCAGGCCTTAAACTGAGGCTGCAGTTCACAGCAAGCCTCCACACAGGGCCTCCAAGGGCTCTCAGGCCCCAGTGGCACCAAGTTCTAGATGTAGAATTCAGAATCCTAGAGGTCAGCCCTGGTTGTCACCCAGGAGCCCCTAGGCAAGTGGCCCCTTCCCTCTAAGTCTTACAGTTTTCATATGGAAAGCCAGTCCATCTCACCTGCCTAGTCCCCAGTTCAACTTTCTGACACACAAAGACTGTACCACAGAGCTCACAGTCATCCACCACAGAGGTGCCCTTAACCACCAGCATCCTCTCCTAGACCATCCCTGCCCAGATGGGGCACTTCAGACTGCGGAGTAAAGGCCACTGCCACATAGGTGACAAGGCCAACAGCCTTCCCAACACCACACAGAGCAAACAGGTCCCATTTTCTGAGTATCGACTAATGCCAGGCACAGGGCCCTCCCTTAACCTTAACTCAAAAGGGAGAGGCGTATTGTCCCCATTTTCAAAATGAAGAATCTGTCAGAAAGACATAGTGAGGGATCCAAAGACAGCAAATGGAACAGTCGGCAGTCAGAACTCCAACCCAGGCCGCCAGGCATACAAGCACCTGTATCTCCATCTCCCTGATGACCCGCCTTCTCTCCCGTTCACTCCGGCTTCCACCCCTCCTGTACTCCTTCCTGAGCCCTGGCTCTCACACACCCTGGCTTTCCTGGGCTGGACTCCTACTCTAACTTCAAAGCTCAGTGGCATCCAGCTACGTACCAGCTCTGTACCTTGGCCTCCAGCTTAACCCAATCAATTCACAAAGGAGACACCAACTGCCCCCCCACCCCGTGTAAAAATGGAGGCCAAACTCCCCCTCTAGGCCTCTGGGGGCCAACGCAGACCCCATTTGACCTCTCCTCACCCCTCCATTCTCAGGGTCCCAGTTTTACAGCCTTCTCCATACTCCTACTACTCAGGGCCTTTGCACATACACATTCCTGTGCCTGGCAAACAGATCCCCTAGCTTCATAGCAGGCCAACTCCTACACACTTCTTCAAGATTCCTCTGTTCCCCAGGCCTTGCCTTTATCACATCAATGATTATACATTAATTTGTCTAGCAATGTGCTACTTGCTACTTGGCTCATCTTCCATATTCCAGTTTCTGGGAGACTTATTTACAGTTCTCCAGCAAGTGCCCAGGCAGATGACCCTCTAAGCGGAGAGGAAGAGCACCTGCCCGGCTACATTCTTTGCTGGCTGATGATGGCTGCTTCCCCCAGTTCAGGTCCCTCCTCAGGCAGCTGCCCAGTCTCCCACCACAAAGCTGCTCCTGCAGGTTTGCAGGTCCTAGAGAATGCTCTATGCCTGGACAGGGTCAGCAGAAGACCAGAGGGCAGATGGAGACAGGATCACTTAGCCAAGCTCTCCTAGATGCTGGAGCGTAGAGGACCCAGACATGCCCTACTCCCACCCCCATCCCTAGATGACAGTCAGGGAAGAAAGGCCAAGAAAGAAGCAGGAAAGGACAGGAGAGGGTGCAGCAGGGCTCCTGGAAGGCTCCTAGGAGAGACAACATCATGCCCAGGACCTAGGCGGAGTCAGCTGAGAGAGGTGACACACTCAAGTCACTTCCCCCTGTGAAAGGCCACCTCGCCAGGGCATAGCCCATCAAGCAGAAGGGCCTGGTGGCTTTTCCAACAATGCCTCATGCCTGACCCCCAGACTGCACAGCCTTCAATGTTGTCGCAGGATTCAAGGGCGGCCAGACGATACCTCTAAAGTACAGGCTCTAGGACTGAAGAGATGACTCAATGGTTAAGAGTACTGGCTTCTCTTGCAGAAGATCAGGGTTAGATTCCCAGCACCCACATGATGGCTAACAACTGTCCAAAACTCTAGTTCTAGGGGATCAACACCCTCTTCTGGCCTCAACAGGCCTTGCACTTACAGGCAAAACACTCATACACATAAAATAAAATTTTCAAAGTTTTTAAAAACTAATGAAGTCTAGGCTCTAATTCTGGCTGCAAACTTAATCAAGTCACTTGGCTCTCTGAGCCCCCATCTTCCTATGTAGGTCATGAGAATAAACAAGATCCCTACACCCTTGGAGCCCAGTGGACATCAACAGCTCCATTGTCTTTGCTGATTTATCTATGTGGTGCTGGGGCTGGCACCCAGGGCCTTCGGCATGCTAAGCATGTGCTGTACAACTGATCTCCTCACAGCCCAATTATTTCATTCCTGACCCAACTGAAGCGGGAGGGAGCCCAGCACTGCCTGAATTCACATGGCTGTGGGAAACGGGGGGAGCAGGTGTTTCTGGCAGGGCACCGGGGCACCTCCTAAGGCAGCAAGGCACTCTCTTCCCCAGGTGGCTCTGCCACAGCCCGCATCCTCACACCCTAACCATCTTGGCCAGGTTTCAGGGTGGACTGACCTATTGGGGCCTTGAGGTCACATACCAAGTACCCTGGTGCAGAAGCACAAGTAATAGAACACAAAGGACGCCACTGGGGATGTGGTGAGTCCATGGGGCAGAGATCACCAGGAAAAGAAGAGGGTCCCCCTGGCTAGGGGGAAACTAAGACTGACCTCAACCCAGGGGCCCCAGGCACAACCACTGCTTCTATTGAGCAGCCTGTGAGACTCCAGACACCTTGTACAGGGCCCCACAAGTCGCACACATCTCTGTCCACTTTCCTGTGTCTGAAAGCCCCAAGGGGTTTAAGAAGCACCCACGGTCAGTCCCTTCTGACCACTCCACCCCCCAACCAGCCCAGCAGATCTGGCAAGGTCCAGCTCAGAGAGTGCAGCAGCTGTCCCAGGACACACAGCATGGCAAGTGGAGGCCCTGGTGGGGCTCAAACTCACCTCCAATGCCTTTCCGGGTGGGCAAGTGGACCCGGTCGCGGCCAAAACTTTTGCCAACTTCTGGGCCGGCCAGTCGCTGGGCCTGCGCAGGGGCGAGGCTGGGGGCCTGGGGGAGGGAGGACACTGTGGCCCAGTCCCTTCCAGACTAGCAGCGCCAGACCCTACCCCAGGCACCGCTCGACAGGTCTCGGGGCGGCCCCGACGCTTCCGCCCCGGCGCCCCTAGGCGCGCCCCACACCCACCCCACCCCCACCGCCCACTCGGGGCCGGGGGCGTGGGGCCGGGCAGCCGCGGGCGGCGCCGATCAGCCGGGATTTCAGCGGTGGCCTAGCGGGGCCGGAGCCTCGGCGGCCGACCACCCCGCGCTCCCGAGCCCCGCGCCCCGCCCGGCCTCCCCCAGCATCCCAACAAAAGGCCGCGGGTCTCCGCGGCCGGCTCCGGCTCCGCGGCGGGCGGTGGGCAGGGCCGGACCGGGGCCCGCGCGAGCTCACCTGCACCGGCGGCCGCGGATCCCGACGCGCCAGGGCGGACCCCCGGCGGGGCGCGCGGCGCAGGGGACGGCGGCCGGGTGGATTCCGGGCCGGGAGAGACAGACAGAGAGAAAGGGAGGAGGCGGCGGCGGGAGAGGCGGAGGGAGCGCGGGAGGAGGGGCCGCGGCCGCCCGCGCGAGGAGGAGGAAGGAGGAAGCGCGGACCCCGCGGAGACCGGGCGCACGACGCAGCCCCGCCGCCCCCCTCACCCCCGCCAGCGGCCCGAGCCCGTATCCCCCGCGGCCCCGAAGCGCCAGGCGCCTCTGCGCCGCCCGGTCCACTTTAGGACTTAACCCTTCCTACCTGAGCTGCGCACGGTGCTCAGCCCATCTTACCGACGGAGAAGCCGAGGCACTGTCCACACCGGCCTAGACCCGAGTATCAGGAGGGCCAGTGTAGGGAGGAGCTGCGCGTAGGTTAAAATGTATTACGGAGCCGGGCGTGGTGGCGCACGCCTTTAATCCTAGCACTGGGAGGCAGAGGCAAGCGGATCTTTGTGAGTTCAAGGCCAGCCTGGTCTACAGAGTGAGTTCCAGGACAGCTGGGGCTACAGGGAGACCCTGTCTCGAAAAGACAAAAAAAAAAAAAAAAAAAAAGTATCAAGGGATGAAATAGTAGCTCCCAGGCTGGCCTAGAACTTGCTGCTGTCCCGAGTTCCTCCTGAGGCAGGAACAACCAGCATCAAGGCTAAATTCATTTTCAGTGGGTAAGGAGACAAATGTATACCTGGCCATTCAGCTGGGGAGGAGGCAGCCGGTGTGCAGGTGACAAGCCTCTGACGACATGTGGATCCACCAGGACAGGAAGTAGAGTAGGGAAATGGGGCAATGAGGAAATGCCGCTCCAGGCAAAGATACCACCACCACCACCGGCCCAGGGGGCCTGGGCTGCCCTTTGGGGGGGTGGGGCCCCATCCTTGACTCCTCCTTTCTCTCTGGAGAAATGGACCTGAATCCAGCTATCAAGATACCACCACCACCTGCCTCTTTGGCCCTTCTTTGAAAGGATCTCCATCTCACTGATTGGCAACTGAGGCCCAGCCAGGCTAACAGGGCATCCAGCCTAGGCTTCCCCCAAAGAGATGCCCCTATTGAAGAGCAGGTCAGGTCACCCTAGAATGTAAGAGGCAGCAGCCCGAGGATGCAATCTATGCCGCAGGAGGCCATGCTCAGGAGTTCATATCTAGGCCATGTGCTGCCGCAGGGTATGTTCAGTCCACCAGCTGCCATTCCTACCCTCTCTCCGCTGAAGTAGCAGTGGGCAGGGACAGACACAGAATTGGCACGTACAACTGTCGACAGGCTAGCCCAGAAACAGGTAGCTCTCTCAGTGGTAAACTGAGGCCAGGGGATGAGGAGGGGGGTTGCTCTGGATCCCTGGGGAACAGCAGGTGGACTGGCCACTCCTGTTTGCAAGGCTGGCTTAAAGATTAACTACAGTTTCCCAGGACTCCTTGGGGCCAGCCCTGGCTGGAGGAGCAGGTTTCTCCGCCCTCATGTGCTCCTAAGGCATAGGTCTAAAGGCCTTTACTGGCCAGGCTGGGCTGGGGGCAGGTGGATACTCTTCCTGCTAAGTACTGGGGCTGGCTCTCACCAGCTATATCTCATTTAACTGTATCCTGTTGATAACCCAACATCAGCCTCACTGGAAATATTTTCTCCTTGGAAATTGAGGGATGTTATATATCGAGCCTTTGCTTTTTCTTCTAGAGAATTCATTGTTAAATATTGGCTAGCTTATCACTAAATCCATCCCCCAAAGTTCGACAGAAAGCTCTGGGCATTTCTAGAACTAAGATGATAGAGGGCTTCAAAGCACAAACTTTGGATTCACAGATCGAGGTTGAGGCCTGCTTCAACTCTACCACTTTCCAAATATATGAATGGAAGCTGTTTTTCTGAGCCTCCATATGCTAATCTACAAAATAGATGAAGGTGGGACGGACGCAGAAGGCTCCTGTGAGGCTGCAGGAAGGTGAGGTGTGCTTGGCACATGTGAGTTCTCATCACGCACAGCTTTGCACTCGCAGATGCTTGTTCTGCGGCAGGCAAAGGAGCCCAACCCTGAGGCTATCTCTAGCTTTGAGGGCTCAGTGAGTTTCTCAAAGGAAGTGGCCAGCACAGTGGTTTCATTATTGAGCTTTTGGAGTGCTCTTTATTTTTAACTACCCCTCTGAGACTTTGCTCAGGCTATATAACCCCCCACTAGGAATGTCAACCCATCATCAGCCTCCGAACCCTCCCAGGCCTTCAAGGTCCTGGATAAGGGCCACATCCTCCAGGACATGCTTCATGACACACCCCTGATAGAGGCAAATCCCAAGTCCATTCTGGGTGTGTTTGTCCTCACCCTAAGGGCAGGGACCAAGGCTTGGCCCATGCCCAGCAAAGAGGGGGCACTGGCCAGTTAACTGTGGAGAACACACTGAATCAGCCCTCCTATCGGTGACTGGTTCTGCCCTCTGTGGGACTCAGTTTACTTATTAGTCATTATTAGCCCACAGTCATTATTAGCCCATAATTTGCAGGATTATGTACATAAGAGAGTTGTGTTGCTGGTCTTCTGGCCTGGTAGACAAATGACTGTGTGCATTACTTTGCTTAAAGTGTTGTGTTAGTAAAACAGCATTTTCATTCTTGATGTCTGCAAAGCATTGTGAAGGAGACAGGGACGGGCTGAACACCAGCAGGGCCATCTCCCAGCACCAACCACCAGCACTGCTACTAGGTGCTTTATTTCTTTATTTGCTCTTTTTTTTTTTTGTCTTTTTGAGACAGGGTCTCCCTGTCGCTCTGGCTGTCCTGGAACTCACTCTGTAGACCAGGCTGGCTTTGAACTCACAGAGATCTGCCTACCTCTGCCTCCCAAGTGCTAGGATTAAAGGCATGCACCACCATGCCCGGGGTCTCATTTTTTCTTAGATGGTTTTCACTCTGTATCCTACACTGGCCTCAAACTTTTGACAATCCTCCTGTCTCAGACACCCAACAGCTGGAAGCCGCCTTGCCTAGCTTTGCCAGGGTCTGCTCATGCTGTCATCATCAAAAAGGAAAGCACACCAGAGATGTAGAGGATGGCTTAAGTGGGTAAGAGCGCTTGCTGCACAAGCATAAGGAAGTGAGTTGAGACTCCAACACCCACATAAAAGCTGTTCATGGTGCATAGACCTGTAACCCCAGTGTTGGAGGGTAAAGACAGGTAGATCCCAAGAGTTCACCATCTAGCCAACCTTGCCAGAAAGGAGCTTCAGATTCAGTGAGAGACCCCGTTGGAGGAAAATAAAGCAGAAGACCATGATGTCCTGCTCCGGCCTCTGCACACAGCTGCACACATGCAGACAGGTGCATACACACCCATAACACAACACATTTTAAGAGGGGTAGAGCACTCCTCAGACTCCTCTTCCTCTTTGGGGGTGGTGGGGGTGTCAAAGCTCTCCCTACGGGCAACATACAGGATGGAGGTGCTATGGAGGCCCCACATACCTGGCAATGGCCCTTCGACGTGGGATCAGGGACACTCCCACCCTCACTCGGATCTCTGGAGGCCCTGGTCGAGAGTAGCTGATAAGCAGGACATGGTGGCACACACCTTTAATCCCAGCACTCACACTCGGGAGGCAGAGGCAGGTGGATCTCTGTGAGTTCAAGGCCTGCCTAGTCTACAGAGTGAGTTCCAGGACAACTAGGGCTACAGGGAGACCCTGTTTCAAAAAGACCAAAACAAAAAGAGTAGCTGATCAACTGTACCCAGCCCCAGCCGACTCACCCTCAGAACAGTGGCTTGGAAGCCAGACCCATCCTCAGGCACGGGGGAATTCCAGGCCAGCACTGCCATTCCTACATGTCTGCTGCGAGCTGACGACTCCAAGTCATGGGGCTCAAGACCACAGGGTGAAGGGAAGGGGTGGGCAGGCTCCAGGCTTCAGCCTGAAGCTGTTGGATAAGCTTGGGCCTTTCTCCCCTGGCACTGCATTTAACAGTTTACACAGAACTATCCCGACCTGGCCCTTATCACCGGCTGAGGGCTCCCTCAGGACCAGGTCTGCGTCCCTGTCAGTCAGGCCTGCTTTCTGCCACACCTCCAGGAAGCAGTTCATTCCTGTCTAGAGCCTTCGCACTGGCAGCTCTCTGCTGGACTGCTCCCACCCCTAGTCGTACCTCTCTTCCAGTGGTATTTACTGAGCTTCTAGACTCTAGACGGTACCAGGGTCTGGGCCTGGAGCTAGAGATATAGCAGTAAACAAATCAGGCCTGGTGTGTGAGTTGGAAGAACTCAAAGGAAGGGATGGGGCTGAGCACAGGGAGCTAACAGGGCTGGTTGGTGGGTGTAGCCAATCTGGCATGCATTTTAGTATGTGTAGACTCTAAGGAGTTGGGACAGGTATGCAGGCAGAGGGACCATGTGTAGGAAATATTAAATGTTAGTGGGATGGCAGTTTACTGTGGGGAGGGGTGGACTTGGGAAGGGTGTGATTGAAGCAAACCTCTGCCCTCTCCTACTACCTGAGGAGAAGCTAAAACGAGCAAGTTCAAAGGTCTCGGGCTTGGCTTCTCTCCCAGTAACAGTAGGAACCCATGGAGAGTGGTGAGCAGAGAAGTGGATTGTTGTGGAAAGGGCAGGTGAGATCCAAAGTCTGGGGCCTAGTGCTGATGGGTGGCAGGCACAGCCTTGGCTGGGCAGGGACACAGCTGAGGCAAAAGCCTGCCTCCCACAGTGTGCACAGGACCACAAATCTGTGTTGTAGTGACGCTAAGTGTCTCAGAGACCTAAAGCCCAATGCAGTGAAGAAACATCTCAGCGTCCTACAAACCAGAAAGTAGCCAAAGCCATACGCTCCATGCGCTCCAGGGGCTGGGTACCAGACTAGCCACCAGCAAGTCCCTCCACTTTCCACCCATTGGCCAGGGAAGGCACATGCTTCCCAATGGCTAGGGAGACAAACATGGGATAAAAGGCAGAGAAGAGTAGCCCTTGGGTGTAAGCCTGTCATCCCAGCTTCTGAGGAAGTTGAGGCAGGGGAACCACAAATTTAACGCCTGCCTGGGTTACAGTGGTGAGACTCCCTCAAAATGAAGAGCAGAAAAAAGACTGGGGATGTAGCTCAATGGTAGAGTGTTTGTTTCCCTGGAGAAAAGAAAAAAAAAAATTGGACTTTCCTACCCCAGCCCTACCAGGCTCTCTAGAAGGACAACTCCCAAGAAACTCAGACAGCCCAAGGTCACCACAGGTTTGGGGGCAGGAGCTCCAGCCTAGGCCACAGAAGTTTCCTTGAGGAAAGATGAAAGAAGTCTGGCCCTAGATCCCTCCCAGACCTGATAGGGGGGCAAAGGGCAGGCGGGAAGTCTGCCGAAAGAGCTGAGAAGACACCCTCCCGCCCCACCCCCCATGACAGCCCTTAGAAACTACTGAGTGAAAGAGATGGTCTCTGCAGGGGAGCTTGTAAGAATCATCACAAAGACAATGAGCACTGTGTGTGTGGAGCCTGGGCAGCCAGTCCTGGGTTCTGCTTGGAGCAGCTTCTTTGTTCTTCCTTCAGAGATAGGAGATACCTTTATTCCCTGGTATGATTGAGAAATGAGGCTCCCATCTGAGACGTGACTGGCTGCACGATGAGGAAGTGCAGAATTCAGACATCCCTAATCTGGACTCAGGCACCGCCCGCCCAGGACTCTCCGGGGGCCATCCTTCACACCTGAGGGAGAGGAAGGCTCTCTGCAGCCCTCCCTCAGGACTTTCTCCATCTTCCCCAGATCCCTGCACTGGGAGAAGGAATGCAGCAAGGCTTGTATTGTGCTAGGGAGAAAAATGTACTACACCGGCTGGGGGAGGGGCTAGGGAGAAAAACGTACTACACCGGCTGGGGGAGGGGTGCTGGATGCCACCTCCTCCTGCAGGCCTCACAGAGACCTCCTTCCAAAGCGGTCAGTGTGCAGAAAGCCTGGGCGAGTAACCGCATGCTGGACACACCTGACCAACACTTGCTAAAATCAAGCAGTCAGGGTCAGCGTCCACAGTGCTCGGTCTCCTCGATATCTTGCAGCGTCCACAGTGCTCAGTCGCCTCGATATCTTGCAGCGTCCACAGTGCTCAGTCGCCTCGATATCTTGCGCTGTTGGCATGTTGTGGGAGGAGCACTTCCCACCCAAACCTGAGAAGCCCAATCTAACTATAAACCAAAGAGGAGACAGATTCCAACAGATTGGCCTCTGCAGAATCCCTGGCTCACTCCAGCATGGTGTAAGTCCAGCACTCAGGAGGTGGAGACAGGGGATCAGGAGCTCAAGGCCATTCCTGGGGACATGGTGAGTTCTAAGGTGACCTGGGCTGCATGAGATCCTATGTCAGAAAACAAAACACCACATGGCTAATTCTTCTCAAAACCATCCTGACCACCAAAAAGTTAGAAAAGTATGAGAAGCTAAACAGAGTATGAGAAGAGAGAAGAGCGCTGGCCAGAGCTAGGAATGTGGCTCCCCTGGGAAAGCGCCTGCCTAGCAGGCCTGGAGCCTGGGGTCCCCAGCACCCCAGAAACCAGGGGTGCTGGGGCTTCTTTATAATCCCAGCACTTGGGAGATGGAGAAGGGATAAGTTTGAGATTGGGCCTGGGGAAATGGCTCAGCAGGTCCAAGCACTTGCCTGCCGATCCAAGTTCTGTCCTCAGAATCCATGTCAAAAGCCAGACGCAGCAATCTGTAATCCCAGCACTCCTACAGAGATGGGAATAGAGACAGGAGAATTGTCAGGAACTTGGGGGTCCGTGGGCCTGGAGTACACAGTAAAACAGCAGAAATGAGAGACCTTGCCTCAACAGGTAGAAGGAGAGAACGGACTCCTCACATTGTCTACGTGCATGCCACACAAGCACCCACGCCCACCAGCACACAAGGCCAGCCTGGACCACGTAAGACCCTGCTTCAGAGAGAGAAAGAGAGAGAGAGACAAAGAGAGAAACATGGGGCTGGAGAAATGGTTCAGCAGTAAAGAGCACTGGCTGCTCTTGCAGAGGACCCAAGTTCAAATCCCAGCATTCATCTGGCAGCTAGCAACTGTCCATAACTCCAGTTCCAGGGGTATCTGATGCCTTCTCCTGTCCTCCTCAGGGATGTGCAGTAACATATATGCAGGCAATACACACATACATATAAAATAAAAATAAAAAATGGCATCAGGAGAAAACTAAGAGGCGTGGTTAAGCACGGTCTTCAGTTAACTGTGCAGAGACTGGTCAGTTAGGTGGAGCATGCGCCACAGGGCTACAGCTGTTGATAAGGAAATGAATGGAAAATTCATTCCATGGTATTCCTGGAATTGTTGTGACCCTTCATGGTCACCAGATGATATAGGGGAAATCAGAGTTGTTGCCTCTTTAGGGTTCTTATTCTCATTAATAAAAAGAATTTAAGAATTGACTCAAGGGCTGGAGAGATGGCCTAGCGGTTAAGAGTGCCGACCACTCTTGCAGAGGATCTGGGTTTGATCCCCAGCACCCACATGGCGGCCGAGAACCTTCTGAAACTCCAATTCCAGGAGAACTCCAGTTCCAAGGGAATCCGACACCCTCTTCTGACCTCCGCGGCATTGCACGATATGGGTGCACAGACTTGCATGCAGACAGTACATTCGTACACATACAGAAATAAATAAAAATTTAAAAAAAATTTTTTTAAATAAATTAAAAAAAAAAAGAATTGACTCAAATGGAAGCTTGAGGACATTTTTGTTAAGAGTTTAAGAGAAAACCCTCCAGGGCAGAAAGCTGTCAATCCCAGCAGTACCCAGAGGAAGAGAATGGAGGAGAAGGTAACATAACCATGCTTTCTAAGCCCATGAAGGTCAGACACAGGGTAGACTTGCAGCCATGTGGCAGGGAGGAGAGCTTCAGATAAAGAGCAAAGAAATCCAAAATGTTGGGGCAGCCCAGAGTGTCTGGGAAAACAAGCTTAGGAAGAAGAGAAGGAGAAGTTGTGCTCTTCTGAATTCTTAATAAAGATGTATGTCTGTGGCCAGGTAAGCTACTGCACTAGAGGAGAACATTCTGGACAGAAACGCACATGATCTCATAGAAGCACTAAGTATTCTGCCCATCTCTTAAGCCCATAGCTTAAAGTAAACCTGCCTTCATAGGGATGGTCCCTTGGGCCAGGTGATTGACCCAACCCAACTGGAATGTGAGGTCTCTACCTAGGACAGAGATTCTAATCTCTTGACCAGAAGGAGTTTTTCTCTTAACAAGCCTTTCCTGTAACTCTAACGCAGATTATCAGCCAAGGCTGCCATTCAGAGCTGTCTCTAAACATTCCTTCTAAAGACGAGGAAACTCAGGGCTGGAGAATAGAAGCAACTACCTAAGATCATGCCGCAAGTTCATAATTGAACCCAAACTAGAATTAAGGTTTCACAATGTCACAGGAATTTATTAACTGTCTACTGTATACAAGAGACCAGCCTGGAGCCTTGGGATGGTGAAAGAAGTGGGAAGGGTCAAGGATTTGTCTGTGGTCCCCAGATCCTCTGAACCAGGTCTCCAGGGACACAGCCCTGCATTTGAGGGGTTCCCAAGCAGGAAAGAGGAAACATTGCAAATGGGCACTTCAGTGAAGCCAGTACTTGCCACTTCCACACTCACATGGCTTCCCAAGTCCTGTGCTGCTTAGTAGAAGGGTCAGGACAGAAGAAGCCATGGTGGTCCCAGCGCTGCCAGGGCATAGCGAATGCTCAGTTGTCAGGGGCTCTCCCGGTGTTTCCTGGGCACTGCAGGAGCTCAGAGGGGGACATTTTTGGCATTTGACCTCAGCTGGAGATTCTCAGAGAACTTCTCAGGCAAGTGACATTTGGGCTAGGTCTTGAAGGATCAGGAATTTACCAGACTGGGAGGGCCTGGTAGCTGCAAGCCCAGCCTCCATAGCTCACAGCCTGGTTCCCCACAAAGGAGATCATCCAGGACTTGCCTCTGTGCCTCCTTCCCAACTTCCCTGGGGTCTGGAGTTCACCACTGGCTAAGCCAAAGAACAGGAACAGCAGGAGGCAGACTAGGGTGGGGGAAGCTGAAGGCACTAGGTCTGTGAGGGAGGGAAGCCAAGCCCTCCCTCCCACTCACCAGCTGTGGCAGTGCCACTTCCTCCTTGTCTTCTAACTTAGGGATTACCAGGCAGGCCCGCGGGGGGGGGCAGTCTGGGTGCCCCAGAAACTGGACCTGGAGTCTCCAGGACTTCTCCAGCCATTCTAGACTCCCAAGTCTGCTGCTGATGGGTCATTCCAGGATCCCAATCCCATCCTACATAGACTCTTCCTTCCTGCCTTTGAAAGTATGTTGCATAGAGTGTTAAGTGTGTGCCTCCTCTCTGCTGGTCCAAAGGCCACCCCCAGCTACTTCTAGAAATGTTCTACAGAGACTCCATCCTTGTCCACCCATATCTCCTGCATGTCAGGACTGCAGGGATTGGGAACAGATGCAGCAGTTGACCAAACTGGCCTGGCCTACACGCTTTGGTCTCTAGTCCTTACATCCTCAGTGTGTAGACCCTAGCCCTGTACAGCCTATGCACAGGGTGGCCGTGGCCAGCACTGAACCCTCAGCTCAAGGAAGAGGTGTCCTGTCCAGGGAGTCCTGGGAGGCAGACGGGGAGAATGGAGCTGGTCATCCTACCCACTCTGCTCACCCCAGTACAACCCCACCCAAATAAGCTTCCTCTACACGGAACCAGTAAAACGCATACACACAGGCTCCGATTCCATAAAATTTCTCTTCAGAAACAAATATGGGTCCCACAGAGGGAGCCAGCAGGTGGCATGGTTAAAAGTGGCCTAGCCGGGCGTGGTGGCGCATGCCTTTAATCCTAGCACTTGGGAGGCAGAGGCAGGCGGATCTTTGTGAGTTCAAGGCCAGTCTGGTCTACAGAGTGAGTTCCAGGACAGCTGGGGCTAAAGGGAGACCCTGTCTCGAAAAGACCAAAAAAAAAAAAAATGTGGCCCTAAGGATGAGGTTTGAGTCCTCCCTGCTGGTTCTGGGTGATTTGCTTGCTGAGGACAATTTGTGGCGATATTATTATTATTATTATCACATTTTATTTTTATTTACTTTGCGTGTACATACACACACACACACACACACACACACACACACACACACCATGATGTGCTTGTGAAGATCAGAATATGACTTTCAGAAATCTGTTCTCTCCTTTTATCCTATGAGTTCTGGGGTTCAAAGTGAGGTTGTCAGGCTTGGTGGCAGGTGTCTTCACCTGCTGAGCCACCACACCTGCCCTGGTGGCAGATTTTGTTGTTTGAGGATGGGTCTCATCATTTTAGCCTGGCCTCAACTCAGCAAACACCATGCTTCAGCTTCTGAGTGCTGGGATTATAGGCATGAGCCATCATGCTTAGATTTTAAATGTTGTAGTATTAGCCCCATATATGTGTGTGTATGTGTGTGTGTGTGTGTGTGTGTGTGTGTGTAATTTTATTGCTAAGCATGGTGGCACACATCTTTATTTTTTAATTTTTTATTTATTATTTTCATGAATGTACTGTCTGCATGTAGGTTGATGCACCTGTGTCATGCAATGCCACAGAGGTCAAAAGAGGGCGTTGGATTCCCCTGGAACTGGAGTTAAAGACAGGTCTTAGTCGCCATGTGGGAACTGGGAATTGAACCTGAGTCCTCTGCAAGAGCAGTTGGTGCTCTTAACCGCTGAGCCATCTCTCCAGCCCCGGCACACATCTTTAATTCCAGCACTTGGGAGGCAGAGGCAGCCTAGTTAAACATAATAAGTTCTAAGGCAGCTGGGCTATAGGAAGACCCTGTATCAAAAATAAGGATTTTATCCAGGCGTGGTGGTGCATGCCTTTAATCCCAGCACTCAGGAGGCAGAGGCAGGTGGATCTCTGTGAGTTCAAGCCCAGCCTGATCTACATAGTGAGCTCCAAGCCAGCTGGGCTACAGGGAGACCCTGTCTCAAAAATAATAATAATAATAGTAAGGATTTTATTAATTTTTATTTTATGCATAGGAGTGTTTGGCCTGCGTGTATATAGGTGCATCACATGTATATAGGTGTATCACATGTATATAGGTGCATCACATGTGTGCTTGGTACCTGAGGAGGCCAGAAGAGAGTGTGGGAACTAGAGTTAAGGTACTGTTGGTCACCATGTATGTGCTGGGAACCAAACCCAGGTCCTCTACAAGAGCAGCCAGTCCTCTTAACCACTAAGCCATCTCTCCTCAACCCCACCTGGGAGCTGAGAGGAGCTTAATAACTTTCTTCTTTGCTGCTTCTTTCTGCCTTGGGTTTCGTTTTTTGAGACAAGGTTTCATGTAGCCCAGGCTGGCGTCAAAGTCACTAATGTAGCCAAGGATGACATTGAACTTCCAACCAGCTTCCTCCAACTCCAAGTACTAAGATTATGGGCTGTGCCACCATGATATGATTGTTTGAAGAAGTAGAGGCCTTCTTTGTTTAAGTGTTCTATAGTGAGCTCACTTCCCTAGCCTATAGAAAATGACATTATTATTATTATTATTATTATTATTATTATTTTGGTCTTTTTGAGACAGGGTCTCCCTTTAGTCCCAGCTGACCTGGAGCTTGCTCCATAGAGTAGGCTGGCCTTGAACTCACAGAGATCCACCTGCCTCTGCCTCTAGAGTGTTGGAATTAAAGGTGTGTGCCACCACACCCAGCTAAATGACGTTATTTTATTTATTTATTTATTTATTTGTGTGAATGTACTGTCTGCATGTAGGTTTGTGCACCCGTGTCGTGCAATGCCACAGAGGTCAGAAGAGGGTCTCAGATTCCCCTGGAACTGGAGTTCTCCTGGAATTGGAGTTACAGACAGTTCTCAGCCACCATGTGGGTGCTGGGGATCGAACCCGGGTCCTCTGCAAGAGCAGTCGTTGCTCTTAACCGCTAGGCCATCTCTCCAGCCCCAAATGACGTTATTTTTAAATGCCAGCAGGGGACCAGGGATGTGCCTCAATGGTAGAACCCTTTGTCTAGTATGAGTGAGGCTCTAAATTCAATCCTAGGACTGAAAAAATGATGATGATGATGATGATGATGATGACGATGGAGGAGGAGGAGGAACAAAAAAGTCAGGCACACAGACTTGGGAGGTGGAGGCAGGAAGGCCAGGAGTTCAAGTAGTCATTGACTACGAAGCAAGTCTGAATGGGACTACAAGAGATCCAGTCACAAAAAATCAAAAGAGAAGCCAGCGTGGTGGCACACGCTTCTAATCCAAGCACTCGGGAGGCAGAGGCAGGCAGATCTCTGTGAGTTCAAGGCCAGCCTGGTCTACATAGGGAGTTTCAGAACAGCTGGAGGTACAAGGAGACCCAGTCTCAAAAACCAACAACAACAAAAAATCAGAGAGAAAACTGTCTGGACCTGATTGGTCTGCATGTCCAAACACAAGGCCTGCTTACAGCTCCACAGCCCCATGTTCCTAGAGGCCAGAGTCCTACAGAGACCTCCAGAGTTTTCCAGGATGGCTGGGCACTGGTGGCCTTTCCCGCTCCCTTGAGCAGCCCCTCCAGGCGTACCTAAGAGGGAACTCTCAGTCTGTTGCTCATTTTGCCCCTGGCCTGGCTCCACCTGCTGAGGAAAAGAGACTCAGGGGAGGGGCTGGAGAGATGGCCTAGCTGATAGGAGCGCAGACTGCTCGTGCAGGGGACCCGGGTTCCATCCCCAGCACCCACATGGCAGCCCCCCAGCACCCACATGGCGGCCGAGAACCGTCTGAAACTCCAATTCCAGGAGAACTCCAGTTCCAGGGGAATCTGAGACCCTCTTCTGACCTCCGCGGCATTGCACAACACGGGTGCACAAACTTGCATGCAGACATTACATTCATACACATACATACAGAAATAAATAAAATTATTAAAAAAAAAAAAAGAGACTCGGGAAAGTGCTCAATTTTCTTCTCTGAAGTTCTTTTTATTTATTTATTTAATTTTTTTATGTGTATGAATGTACCTGTCTGCATGCAGGTTTGTGCGCCCGTGTCGTGCAATGCCACAGAGGTCAGAAGAGGGATATGAAGAGGGTCTCGGATTCCCCTGGAACTGGAGTTTCCTGGATTGGAGTTACAGACGGTTCTCGGCTCCATGTGGGGCTGGGGATTAACCCGGTCCTCTGAAGAGCAGTCGTGCCTAACCACTAGGCCATCTCTCCAGCCCCTCTCTGATTTCTAACCTGCTCTACAAACCCCCTGGGAAGAATAGGTCATGAGAGACTGACTCCGGGCCCTGGCCCTGGTTTGGGCAGGGACATTTCTAGTGTTAGTCAGGAGAAGCCCCTGCCTGGTAGATTCACTGGATTTAAATCCAGCTTCTCTTGAGGTAGAATGGAAACCAACAGTGCTCCCAGAGAGATAGGGAAGAAGGAGACGTGGCGGAGGGGGGGGGATGAGAAGCCAAAAAAGGCTCTGCCCAGCATCGTCTGTGAGAAACAGTGGTCCTCACTTCATAATCAGAGCCCTGGAGCCAGGCATGGTATCATACATCTTTAATCCCAGCACTCGGGAGATAGAAATTGAGGCCAACCTGGTCTACATAGCAAGGTCCAGGCCAGCTGAGGCTACAGACCTAGATAGCTAACTAACTAGCTATCTAACTAGCTATCTAACTAGCTAACTAACTAACTCAGCCTCCGAGGGGCTTGGCCAGGGTCCCTAGCTCCATCTGTCCTTGCTATCTCATCTTCCTATCTGCTAGACTATGCCTACCTCTTGGGCCCTCCCCAGGTCTTCTAGCCTGGGTTCTAGCCTCATAGACAACATCTGCATCCTCACCAGGAATTAATTGGGACCCAAGTGTTGTTCCAGCATGCCAAGAGTTCCTGGGTAGAGGAAGGGCTCGGGTCAGCTTTGGGCCCCAGCATTGCTCAGACCACATCCTGACTTTGACTGGGCTTGTTGGGACAGGAATCTGACCCTGGATTCCCCAGGATGGCAGGAGCAGTGCCAGGCAAACTCAGCCCTGGCCTGAGGCTACATATTAGCTCTGGCTCACAGAGCAGGAACCCAGCCAGCCACTCCATCCTGGGTCTAGCCTCACCTTCTCCAGAGACCCTGCCAGTTTAGGGAGAAGCCTCAGGGTGGGAATCCCTGAGAAGTCTGGAAAGATCCCAGACCTGCCCCAGCCACCTGGGGCCACAGGTCTGACTACGAACTCTCTATTTACCGGGCTGAGTTAGGGAGGCCCAGGGCTGGCAGGGAGGGTCCTCACTAGACCCCGAATCTGCTGCTTGTGGTCTGTGCTTAACTTTTCATTGTAACCATTTCCTAGTAATGAAGCATTATTTAATCATCCACTAGTAAAATTAGCACCCTGGCACTTGAACTGGCTCATCCCTACCCAACCTTCCCATTCTTGGAGCTTTACGCATCGGTACCTGCAGGGCATTAGGGCAGGGCCTCTGAGTCATCCAGCTCAGCAAGCACCTGCAGAACTCTCTACATCAACAGGAGGAATCTTGCCCCCAGGAGACAGCAGGAGGGTGCTGGCCTGGGTAGCCCTACCTGGTGCCAGGACTGCACCAGCCAGGCCCCTTACCTACCTAACCAGCACCAGAAAGTCCAGACCTAAAAGGATGAGGGATGTCCCAGGGGCACAGAACTCTGCTCTGGCCATCTACGAGAGGCCTTGGGAGCAAATGAAGAGAGCTCAGTGTGGTTAAACACAGCCTTCTTCTGCCTTGGTGGGGATCACAGGTTGCTGTTATGTGACACAGTGGATAGAGAAGAAAGCCACTGGAACAGAAGATCAGGTTGTGTCACTGGCCAGGATGGGGTAAGTGGTAGAGAGAATGGGGAGGAGGCCAGGAGCCCTGAGGACAGGAGGTCAGTTCCTCCTCAGGATAAGGAGGGCCTGTGTGAAGGTCTAGGAGAGGCTTTCAGGAAGAGAGAGCACCCCCCCCACCACCACCACCATAGGGGTGTGAATCAACCTCCTGGGTGAGGTGGAGGGAGAGTAGCTGGATGTGCTTTGTAGCTTCAGCTGTGAACTTGACACACCTGGGAAATTTCTTCTGTCACATTAGCCTGCGGGCATGTCTGTGGGCATTTTCTTGATTGTTGAGTGATGTGGAAGGGCCCAGCCCACTGTAGGCAGTAACATCCTTGGACAGGTGGCCCTGGGCTGTATAAGAGAAGTAACCGAGCAAGCCAGAAGAAGCAAGGCAGTAAACAGCAGTCCTCCGAGGTCTTTGCTTCAGTTCCTGCCTCAAGGTTCCTGCCTCCAGGTTCCTGTCTCCAGGTTCCTGCCTCCAAGTTCCTGTCTCCAGGTTCCTGCCTCCAGGTTCCTGTCTCCAGGTTCCTGTCTCCAGGTTCCTGCCTTAAGTTTCTGCCTTTGGCTTCCCTCCATGATTGAGGTAAAATAGACCTCTCCTCCCCCAACTTGCCTTTTGTCAGTGTATTATCACAGTAATAGAAAGTAACTAGGACAGGAATTGGTACCAGAAAGTGGGCTGTTGCTGTGACAGTCCTGACCATGTTGTTTTGGGGAGGATTGTGGAAGTGTCTGGAGCTTTGGGCTAGAAAAGCAGTTGAGTACTTAAACCTTAGTGAACTGTTCTATGGGAGCTTGGGAAAATGCAGATGATAGAGGCCTAGCTTGTGCAGTCAAGGGAAGCAAAGCTTGTCAAGGCTGTTCATATGATATTTTGAATGGAGAACCTGTGGTTTCTGGTCAGCTGGGGCTAAAGAATCAGCTGTGATTAACAAGAGATCAGAACCACGTAAGTGAAACGTTTGCTTTGCTGGGACAATGGATTCTGGTTAGCTGTGGCTGAAAAATCAGCTGTGAATCTGAAGAAACCAGCATCATTGAGGTGAAATCTTCTGCAAAGTACCTCCTTGGGATCAGCATAGACCAGCTGTGATCCATGGGCGGCCAAGCCTGCAGCTGAACCTGGAAGCAGGGCTTGGTAAAATGTCAGAGTCTCCCACATAGTACTAGTTTTGGCCACATGAAAGCTGTACAATTGAAGGAGTCATGGAAAGAATCTAGGGTTTGGCACCCTGAAAGGCCAGGAGATAACATTCCTGAAGGTACAGCCTCAGTGGGAGAGGAAACCCAGCATATTAGAGATGCCAGGACCATGGAGCGACCACTGAGGGCAGCCGCAGGTGAGGGAAAGTCGGCCTGAGGCTCCAAGACAAGTTGTGTGTGCTGTGGACAGCAAAGTTAGAGAAGTAGAGCTGTCTAAGCCCTTTAGAACCCAGAAGATCGTGAGTGAATCCCAGGTGTCAGACACTGAGCTACACTGATGAACTTTGGTTGAGCTTTTGCTACTGTGATATTAATATTTTTTAATTTTATTTATTTTTTTATGTGTATAAATGTACTGTCTGCATGTAGGTTTGTGCACCCGTGTCGTGCAATGCCCAGGTCGGAAGAGGGTGTCAGATTCCCCTGGAACTGGAGTTAAAGACGGTTCTCAGCCGCCATGTGGGTGCTGGGGATCGAACCTGGATCCTTTGCAAGAGCAGTCAGCACTCTTAACCACTAGGCCATCTCTCCAGCCCTCTGATATTAATATTAACATGAGATCCTGGGGACAAGAAATGGAAATGTTATGTTTTGTTTTGTTGTTTTCGTTTTTTGTCTTTTTGAGACAGGTTCTCCCTGTAGCCCCAGCTGTCCAGGAACTCACTCTGTAGACCAGGCTGGCCTTGAACTCACAGAGATCCACCTGCCTCTGCCTCCCGAGTGCTAGGATTAAAGGTGTGTGCCACCACGCCCGGCCCTGAAATGTTATGGTTTTTAAAGTGATATGTTTGTGTGTCAAGTTGACAAAGAGTCAGTTGTGTTAGATAACTTCAGTAGTCAACTTGACACACCTGAGAGGAGACCCTCAACTGAGAAATTTCTTCAGTCAACTCAGCCTGTTGCCATGTCTGCGAGGCATTTTCTTGATTGTTGAGCAGTGTAGAAGGGCCAAGCCCACTCTGGGTGATGCTACCCCTGGGCAGGTGGGCCTGGCTATATAAGAAAGCAAGCTGGGTACAGGCTAGTGGAGCAAGGCAGTGAGCAGCATTCCTCCATGGTCTGTGCTTCAGTTCCTGCCTTCAGGTTCCTCCCTTGGTGTCCCTCAGTGATGGGCTATAAGCTGTAAGGTAAGATTAAACCTTTCTTTCCCCAAGTTGTTTTTGGTCAGTGTTTCGTCACAGCAATAGAAAATAACGAGATTGGAGATGAAGTTGGGGCCTCAAGGAGGGCTGGGGCACCTGGACTGTAGGGGCAGAGTGCTGAGTTCCCTAGGGACAGTAAACAAAGCAGGCAAGCGGTAGCCACATGATCTAGGGTCTTGTGCTGCCCAATGGCAGCACAAGGAGAGGCCAAGGGATTCCCTGGAGGGAGGGATGCTGGCAAAGAGGCTAGGAATCTTCCAGAAGTGGGTGACACTGGCTCAGCTGTGGCAGGGGAGGCAGCAAGAATGAGCAACTGGAGTCCATTCCAGAGAAGCAATGCTTGCTGGTGGATCTCGAGTATGGGCACTCAGAGAGGGAGGCTTGTGGCTGAGCCCCAGGCTTTGGGGTGAATGGAGGAAGCTGCTGTTGGCCAAGATGGGCAGCCGTGTGTAGGGGCTCCCTTTTCCTATAAGGGAAGTCAAACTTAAGTGTGGACCAAATACTAAAGGTTGAATCTAATAGTTGTCCCTGGGGATACTGAAAATTAATACTGGGGGCTGGAGAGATAGCCTAGTGGTTAAGAGCGCCGACTGCTCTTGCAGTGGACCCGGGTTCGATCCCCCAGCACCCACATGGCGGCTGAGAACTGTCTTTAACTCCAGTTCCAGGGGAATCCGACGCCCTCTTCTGACCTCTGCGGCATTGCACGACATGGGTGCACCAACCTACATGCAGACAGTACATTCATACACATATGAAAATAAATAAAAAAAAAAAAAAGAAAATTAATACTGAACAGGCCCTGGGTGCCAGTTGCTTCATTTGGATTCACCATCGCCTTTTGGGAAACTGCAAATGCTCACAGTGGAATGCTGTGTGTATCATGAGAAAGCCAGGCAGTACCCACAGAGGCTTCCTACTAATGGGCCTCTGGAGGGGCCTGTAAACTGTATTTGAGGTTCTTGGGGGTTGTTTCCCGAAGGACAGGTGAGGAAAAATATGGCCAACAACCATCCAAGAGACTAACCTTGGGTGGACCTCAGGTCGCTGGAGGAAGCAAGCTGGGCTTTGCCTTTCTGGGTGCACTCAAAGACTGAGGAACAGGGACTTGGTCAGAGCCCAGAGGCCGAGTGACAGAGCCGTGGTGCCAGCTAAGGCTCCGAGCTGAGGAAAGCCAGAACCACGTGTGCCGGAATAGTAGATTCCCCTTGTCCCTGTCCTTCCAACTTAACAGATAACATCAGTACTTCCCCACCCTGGAAGCCCCACAGTGGAAGGACAGCCACCAGATGAGCACTGTCCCCAATCATATTCTGGGGACACCGGCCTAGACTGGCTTGTCCAAGATCTTACTTCAGGCGGCCATCACTTCTGTCATCATTGCCAAGTGATATTAACCCTCTCCCTTCGGCTCTTCTCCATGCTGAGTTGGGCACGCCCACAACCCCCACATCCCCAAAGCCCCTCCACTATAACGTCACTAGGCTTGTAATAGTCTTTCTGTGTGATCATTTGGTCCCACAGATTGAGGTCCCATTATCCAGAACAGGGTCTAGGTAGAGCGAGAACTTTGGTGTGTGTCTAGACAGACCTGATTAGGACCACAGGTCTTGGGAAGCAAAGTGCCACAGTGAAGGCTGGCCATTTCTACCAAACAGCCAAAAGGTACAAAGCCTCAGAGTCCCTGAATGACAGGAAACCAGGACACCAGGCGCCCTGCCCTCCCTTTCCACAGAGGTCTGCAAGCAGTGGATCCAGGGTTAGATGGCCCTGCCCTGCTCCACAGCCCCCTTCTCACTAATGTTACAGCCCAGGTCCTACTGCAAAACTGCAAGTCTCTGGAAGCTTAGCCACTCCCCTCTTCCAGGAACTTGCAGGCTCCAGCCTGTGGGGGAAGGGAGGCCGCTGGTCATCTCTTAGCACCCTGAGCTCTTAGAGCAAAACATCCCCAAGAAACAGGGTGACTCACTCCCAACACATTTTGCCAGTTCCCAAGAAAAGGCAGACCATGAAATTCACTCTGAGACTTTTAAGGAGGACAGAAAGGGATTCCCAGATGGAGCCTGTCCTTGGTGGACAGCGGCTGGGGAAGCCTGAACACAAGGAAAGAGCCAATGTTTTCTGGGAGAGGAAGCCATGATGGCTTCAACTCAGTCTTCTCAAAATACTGGATGCTGTTCTCCAAGAACACCAGAGGCAGTGCTGCTTGTTAAAGCAGGGAATGGCTGAACCTGACCATAGCCATTGTGACAGTTGACTGACTGTGCATAGTTAAAACCAAGTTAGAACCAGGTGTGGTGGTGCCAGGACTTGGGAGGCAGAGGCAGGCCAATCGCTGAGTTTGATGCCAACCTGGTCTACATAGTGAGTTCCAGGCCAGCTGGGTCTACAGGGAGATCCTATCTCAGGAACAAAACAATACAAAACAAAAAACATACCAAAAAACCAAGTTAGAAGGCCTGCCTGGTTGGGAGGCTGAGGCAAGAGGATCCAGAGTTCTAGGCTAGCCTGGGCTACAGAATGAAACTTTGTCTCACTAAACCACAAACAAAACAAAACAAAATTAGAGTGGCTGTTTTAGTTCTGCATGCTAATCTATCAGAACTCTGTCAGTCAGGCTCTTGGGTGTTTTTGCATTAACAGAAAAAAGCTTGCACACTGTTGGGGTTAGATGACTTCTGCCCCACAGTGACAAAGAGAGAGGTAGTGAGTGAGTCTTGGAGGTGGTTGGGGTAGCGTAGGGCAGCAGGAAGAGGGATGGGGCAACTCCAAGATTCGCAGACATCCAGCCTAGTGTAATAGTACTTGCTCTCACTTTGAATTGCAGGACACCGATGCTCTAGGGACAGTATCTTTTTTTTTGGTCTTTTTGAGACAGGGTCTCCCTGTAGCCCCAGCTGGCCTGGAACTCGCTCTATAGACCAGGCTAGGCTTGAACTCACAAAGATCTGCCTGCCTCTGCCTCCTGAGTGCTAGGACTAAAGGCATGCGCCACCACACCCGGGGGGACAGTACCCTTTTAAACGATATTTATTTTTGTTTTAATTTTGTGTGCGTATTCGTGTATTGCCTGTATGTATATGAGTGCACCTGTGCTGTGTAATGCCTGTGGAGGTCAGAAGAGGGCGTCAGATCCCCTGGATTTATGGACAGTTGTTAGCTGTCATGTGAGTGCTGGGAATCAAACCTGGGTCCTCTACAAGAGCGGTGTCAGTCCAGCCCACTAGGTACAGTACCCTGACCTCTTTAAAAATGATACTGCAGCAGGGCCAGGTGGTAGATGCCTGTCATCTCAGCACATGGGAGGTAGAGGCAGGAGGATCAGAAAGTTGAAGACTGGGGCTGGAGAGATGGCCTAGCGGTTAGGAGCACCGACTGCTCCTGCAGAGGACCCAGGTTTGATCCCCAGCACCCACATGGCGGAGGAAACCATCTTTGACTCCAGTTCCAGAGGAATCCGACGCCCTCTTCTGACCTCCGAGGCATTGCATGACCTGGGTGCACAGACCTGCATGCAGACAGTACATTCATACACATACGAAAATAAATAAAATTAAAAAAAAAGAAAAAGTTGAAGATCATCTCGGCTATGTTTAGAGTTTGAGGCCAGTCTGAGAGACAAATATAAACAACAAAAAACCTAAAAAATTATACTTTGGGGACGCAAGCGTGGAGGTTCACGCTGGTAATCCTAGCCCTTAGAACACCAAACAGGAGGACTGTCTGTGAGTTCATTTCTACTCTGGGCTACAGAGTGAGACCTATCTCAACAAACAAAAACAAAGAATAAAAATGGTACTTTGGACTGGGCTGTAACCCAGAGGTAGAGTGCTCGCTCGCCTCACCCCCAGCCACCAACTGGTACCCTGATTGTGTGAAGGGGGCGGTCAGATGACAACTTGGGGAGTCGGTTCTCTCCCTCCACCACCATGTAAATCCTAGGAATGGAGGCTCAGGTCATCAGAGCCCCCTCATCTGCTGAGCTGTCCCATCCATACCCCTCCAAAAATTAAAAAATAAAGTTTCAATTTATTTATGTGTGTGCACAAGGACTCATGCATGCACACTCGTAGAGGTCAGGAGTCAGTTCTCCTTCTACCCTGTAGGTTCCAGGATCAAATCCAGGTTGTGGCCAGTCATTATGCTTGATGGCTGTTTCTTTAGCTGCTGAGCCATCTCCCTGGACCTAGGATATTTTTTTATTTTGTTTTTTGAGACAGAGTCTCCCTGTGACCCCAGAGGGCCTGGAACTTGCTATGTAGACCAGGCTGGCCTCTATCTCACAGAGATCCACCTGTCTCTGCCTTCCCAGTGCTGGGATTAAAGGTGTACTCCCCAACGCCTGGCTCCTGGTCCCAGAATGTCTTTTTAAGGTGATTTCTTTCCTTTTCACTGTGTTGCGACTTTCAACCACCATGATCTAGATTGTTGAATGAATGGGGAAAGGAAAAGTTGATGGAAAAAATCCACTGGACATGCTCGGAGCTCTATAAGACAAGAACAGATGTGCGTTCAAACTCGGAGCCCCTCCATGTTAGCATCACAGGACTCATGATAGCTAAGGTCATGACTGGCCTAAGGCCAAGTCATTTCCTGATAAAATGGTTCCTGATTGAATAGTCATTATTAGGGCCACCACTTACAAATGCTCTGGGCACTTTATTTATTTATTTATTTATTTATTTATTTAGTCTTTTTTGAGACAGGATCTCCCTGTATCCCTGGCTGTCCTGGAACTCACTCTGTAGACCAGGCTGGCCTTGAACTCACAAAGATCCACCTCCCTCTGCCTCCTGAGTGCTAGGATTAAAGGCGTGACCACAACACATGCTCTGGGCACTTTATGTACATACCATATCCCTTTTTTTTCTTTTCTTTTGTTGGGTATGGTCTCATGTATCCCTAGGTGACCAGACTGGAACTCGTTATGTAGCTGAGGATGCCCTAGAACCTCTGATCCTCCTGCCTCCACATCCCAAGTGTTGGGAGGACCGGTGTGCACCACGACACCCAGCTAGTAGGTCCGATTTTTACTACCGCTCTTCAAGGATGTCCTCTGACCTTCACTGTAGTGAATCTGAAAATCCAGAGAGCCATGAACTCCCTCCTCAGCTCAGTCTTCAAATTATCCAGACCCAAGAGGCAGCTGCCTGATGCCAAAATCCCATTCCTGGGGGAGGCTACCTTCTTTTTTTTTTTTTTTTAATTTTATTTGTTTTTATGTGTATGAATGTACTGTCTGCATGTAGGTTTGTGCATCCGTGTCGTGCAATGCCCAGGTCAGAAGAGGGTGTCAGATTCCCCTGGAACTGGAGTTAAAGACAGTTCTCAGCTGCCATCGGATTCCCCTGGAACTGGAGTTAAAGATGGTTCTCAGCCGCCATGTGGGTGCTGGGAATTGAACCCAGGTCTTCTGCAAGGGCAGTCAGTGCTCTTAACTGCTAGGCCATCTCTCCAGTCCCAGGGAGGCTACCTTCTAGGCAACCCCCTCTTGGACACATGCAAAGGAGTACTACTCAGCTGAAAACAAGAGTGAGGTCCTAATACAGCCCGGATGTGCTTGGGGAATGTTATACTAAATGAAAGAAGCCGCTCATAAAAGGTCCCATGCTGCATGAATTCACTCACACGAAATATGCAGGAAAGAGAAATCTGTACAGATAACAGACAGGGATGTGGGCCTGGGTGAGTGCTTAAGGAGAAGTGTTTACTGGGTACACATTTTTCTTTCTTTTTTTTTTTTTAAGATATTTTAACTGTTTTTATTATTATTTTTTTATTTCTGTATGTGTATGAATGTACAGTCTGCATGTAGGTCTGTGTACCCGTGTTGTGCAATGCTGCGGAGGTCAGAAGAGGGCGTCAGATTCCCCTGGAACTGGAGTTCTCCTGGAATTGGAGTTACAGATGGTTCTCAGCCACCATGTGGGTGCTGGGGATCGAACCCGGGTCCTCTGTAAGAGTGGTCGGCACTCTTAACCGCTAGGCCATCTCTCCAGCCCACATTTTTCTTTTGAAATGAGAGGCTGTCCAGTTTAAAATGGCTAATTTTATGGCATGTGAATTTCACTTTAATAAAGTTAAGAAATAAAGCTGGGCATTGTGACACACACCTTTAATCCCAGCACTTGGAGGCAGAGGCAGGCAGACTTCTGTGAGTTCAAGGCCAGCCTGATCTACGTAGTGAGCTCCAGGCCAGCTGGGACTAAAGGGAGACCCTGCCTCAAAAATACCAAAAAAAAAAAGCAATGCTAATAAAATATTTTTAAATTAAAAACAGAAAAGACAAATTCCTAAAGCCAGGCTGGTGTGGTGTCACACAACTGCAGTCACAACCCTTAGGGGGATTAGAAGTCCAAAATAGCCAGGCATGGTGGTGCACACCTTTAATCCCAGCACTCTGGAGGCAGAGGCAGGTGGATCTCTGTGAGTTCAAGGCCAGCCTGGTTTACATAGTGAGTTCCAGGATAGCTGGGGCTATAAGGAGACTATCTCAAAAAGCCAAAAAAAAAGCCCCAAATCATCCTCAGGTGAGTTTGAGGCCAGCCTGGGCTACCTGAGACTTTGTCTCAAAAATAAAAACAAACTGCTATTGGAATCTCTTCTTCATTGGTGAAATGATTTATCATGACTGATTTAGTCCTTTGATTTATCATGACTGATTTAGTCCTTTGATTTATCATGACTGATATAGTCCTTTGAGTAGCAGAGCCTCCCACAGCTCAGCCTGATCTTTCTTCCCTACAGAATCCTCCTGCTGGTGGATCTTTGTGAGTTCAAGGCCAGCCTGGTCTACAGAGTGAGTTCCAGGACAGCTGGGGCTACAGGGAGACCCTGTCTGCACACACACACACACACACACACACACACACACACACAAGAATCCTCCTGCTAGACTCTAGGACAGTAGTATTGTGAGGAGAGTGGGCGCTGGAGTATGGGAGCCCAAGCTCAACCCCAGGCACCTCCGAGCCATTGGGGAAAAGGGGTGATGATGGTACAGCCTCTCGGGGTTGTGTGAGGACCAAGAGAAGTCATGGACATGAATGGCTTTCGCCCACATGTTAGTCACCATGTGGAGCTGCTGGGGTGGAATGCCTTCTGCTCCTGTTCCTACAACCAATGCGTACAGACACGACTGCATGCAAGTGGTCTATTAACCCTCCACAGAGAGTCATCCTCTCTCTCTCTCTCTCTCTTTCTCTCTCTTTCTCTCTCTCTCTCTCTCTCTCTCTCTCTCTCTCTCTCTCTCTCTCTCTCTTTCTGTTCCTAGTATGTATGCATGTGTACAGTTATGTGCAGAGGTCAGAGGTAAATGTCTTCCTCAACCATGTCCACTTTATTTTTTTTTTTTTTTTGTCTTTTTCAAGACAGGGTCTCCCTGTAGCCCCAGCTGTCCTGGAACTCTCTCTGTAGCCCAGGCAGGCTGGCCTTGAACTCACAAAGATCTGCCTGCCTCTGCCTCCTGAGTGCTAGGATTAAAGGCGTGTGCCACAGCGGCTTCCAATTTGTATTTTGAGACAGAATCTCTCACTGAACCTGAGCTTACCAATTTGGTTAGATCGGCAGGACAGCCAAAACCCAAGGACCCTCCTGCCTTCACCTCCAAGTACTGAGATGGCTCTTTTTTTTTTTTTTTTGTCCCCATGTGGACGCTGGGGATCAAACTCACGTCCCCACGCTTCCCCAGCAGTCACTCTACTGACTGAGCCATCTTCCCTGCCCCATTCTTTCGTCCTAAAGCCCATCTTCTAATTAAAGAAGATAGCAGGCCAAGTGAGTAAAATAGACCATGTGTGTGATGGTGCAATATGCCAGGGGGAGTGAACAAGGACTGAAGAACAGGAAGTTTGGTGGAAGTGACTTTGAGTGGTGTGCTAGTTACTGGTCTTGCTGTGATAAAATAGCCTGACAACAGCTGTTTGAGAAAGAGTGTATTTTGGTTCACAGCTCAAAGGTAGAGTCCACCATGGTGGAGAAATGGCAGCAAGCGCTTGAAGCAGCCGGTTAAGCCACATCTGCCATCAGGAAGCATGGAGAGATGAGCAGATGCTGATGCTCAGCTGTTTCTCCACATGTAATTATGGTCCAGGATCCCAGGCGGGGAATGGCACCAACCCTCATTCCACGGGTCTTCCCCACCTCAGTGAATGCAGTCAGGATAATCCCCAAAGGCACGAGCAGAGGCTCATCTCCCAGGTGATTCTAGAGCCCTTCGAGTTGACATCAGTTTTTTTTCTTTTTAGTTTTATCCTTTTTTTGGTATTTTTGAGACAGGGTCTCCCTTTTAGTACCAGCTGTCCTGGAGCTCGCTCTGTAGACCAGGCTGGCCTTGAACCCACAGAGATCCACCTACCTCTGCCTCCCGAGTGCTGGGATTAAAGGCATGTGCCACCACGCCCGGAGACTTGACATCAGTTTTAACCATCACAAGTAGCTAGAGCATCCTCTCCTGAGTAGCCCACGGGGAGTAGGTATATTCCTCTATTGCTGCTGTAAATGATATCTACAAACAGTGAAAATCTAGTATTTCATAGTCCTTGAGTTTAGGGGCCCAAAGTGGGTCTCCCTGGATTCAAATCCCACATATTGTTGGCTGTTGCTGTGGAGGCCCCTCCTCTTTGGGAAATCCCCCCCTCCTCTATGGCTTCCACAGTCAGCCCACGCTCCTCTCTACAGGTTCCACATGACCCACCTTCTGCTTCTGCATCACAGCTGTGACTTCAACTTTCCTGTCTCCCTCTTTCCTTATAAGGACCCTGGTGATTACATCAGGTCACCTGGATATTCCAAAGTTATCTCAAAGATCACAATCCTTAATCCCACTGCAAGTGCCCCCTCCCACCCTAGGCTCTAGGGTCAAGATACAGATACCTTTGCAGCATCTTGTCTAAAGGAAATGCAAGCAGCAAGCTCAAGGGGCCTGAGATGGGTTGCCAGACATGCATGTTGGAAGAGAACGAAAACCAGGAGGATGGAATAGAGTGGGCAAAGGGAAGTGGGGGAGAGGTCAGAGGCAGGAAGTGCCACTGGAAATCCCCAGGATCCCAGTGACAACACTGGCCTTTACTTGAGTGAAATGGGAGTAGGCAAGAAAGGGGTTTTTATTATATTTATATATTCAAATTTTTTTTATTTTTATCTTTGTGTATGAGTGTTTTGCTTACATGTATGCAAGTGCACCCCTGTTGTGCAGTGCACTTAAAGGACAGAAGAGGGTATTAGATTCCCTGGTCTGGAGTTAGATGATTATTAGCCACCATGTGGGTCCTGGGATTCAAATCCGTCTTCTGCAAGAACAGGCAGTGCTCCATCTCTCCAGCCCTAAGATTCTTTTTTTTTTTCTTTTGAGACAGGGTCTCCCTGGAGACCAGGTTGTCCTGGAACTTGCTCTGTAGACCAGGCTTGCCTTGAACTCACAGAGTTCCACCTGCCTCCGCATCCCAAGTGCTAGGACTAAAGGTGTGTGCCACCATACCTGGAAACTAAGATTCTTTTTTACATTGGTATATTTTCTAGCACTATAACAAAATACCTGAGGTAAACAACTTTATAAATAAAAGATGTTTATTTAGCTTACAGTTTTGGAGACTAATTGAGTGGAGGTGGTTCTTGCAGCCCCTGTGGCTCTGACAAGAGCTTTGGCATTTAACTAAGATAGGAATAAATGAGAGACACAGTCTCTCAGTTCAGCTTCCACTTAGTGCTGGTGGCAACAGCATCATGGGGAACACATGCAGGAATGCAGTGTGTGTATTCCACAGACAGGAAGCCGAGGAGGGATTCAGGGTCACGTGTGGGATTGCTGACAACTTGCTCTCATAATGGTTCATAACCCTTCCCCTATGAAGGCATCGCCCACAAGAGCCAAGGAACCTCTCACTAGGTCCCATGTCCTAAAGGGAAGTTCCATCATCTCCCAGATGACCACACTGGGGCCAAGCTTCCACTACACAGACCCAAGTAGCTTCCACTACATTGACCAAGCCACAGAATTCTTTTTTTTCCTATTTATTTATTTATTTATTTATTTATTTATTTATTTATTTATATGTGTGTGCTTGAGTTTATGTGCACAGTGAGTGTCCAGGAAATCATGGAGGCCAGGGGGCACCAGACCCCCTAGAGCTGGAGTTACAGGCAGTTGTGAGGCACCATGTACGTGTTGGGAACTGAACCTGGACACTCCGAAATGGCAGCAAGTGCTCTCAACTGCTGAGCCATCTCTCCAGCCCATCAAAACATAAGACCTGACAATATAACAATCCCAGAAAAAACCCAGGAGAAAATGCTTCTTGACAATGGTTGTTTTTTGTTTGTTTTGGATAGGACATTTTGTAGAGGTGGCAAAAAAATAAACAGGCGCAACTATTAAACTAAGGATTCATGAGGGAAGAAGCAATAAGGAGCCAGGAGAGATCTGCAAGTCATATATTTCATAAAGGGTTAATGTCTAAAATAAGACACACATACAATCCAACAGCTAAAAGCCAATTAGCATGATTGAAAATTTGTAAACCCCTGAATAGACATCTTCCAAAGAAGGCCTATATATGGCCAGTTGGCATATTAAAAGTTCAAAAAGACCGCCGGGCATGGTGGCACACACCTTTAATCCTAGCACTTGGGAGGCAGAGGCAGGCAGATCTTTGTGAGTTCAAGGCCAGCCTGGTCTACAGAGTGAGTTCCAGGACAGCTGGGGCTACAGAGAGACCCTGTCTCGAAAAGACAAAAAAAATTTCAAAAAGAAACCTGGGCATGTGGATTCAGACAATTTTCAATTTGAGGGAAAATTTTCCTTAAGACTGTTGCAAGTGAAAATCAGCTTGCTTCCCTTGTGGCATAAACAACACTGCTGCAAGAACAGGAGTGCACACACACACACACACACACACACACACACACACAAACATCGAGTCCCCTGTGAGAAAGTGCTTTGCTTCTGACATTTTTAATAAGCCTATTGAGATTATCCATAAAAAAATAGAACTTTTGAGTCCTAATTCATAATAATTCACATTACTACATAGTCAACCTTCTTCCAGAACTGTGATCAGTCTTATTTGCATCACTTTATCTTTGAATCCCCACACAACATTATTTAGTAGATATTCAAATTTTCATTTGAAATATGCAGGCTTCATGTGTTCATGAGGCTCGACAGCAGAGAAACCAGTCAGCCTAATTTTCTAACCTCTAGCACAACCACCCTGCTATTTAGGCTCCTGAGTTTCCAGGCTACAACACTAATGTTCTGGTTGTAGCAGGTGTTAGAGATAGCAATGCCAACTCACCCTGATGAACATGCTTCTTTTCCTTGATTTCTCATAAGAAAGATGAGGAAGGAAGTGTCACTATTTCTAGAAATGTGTAGGGGCTGCCAACACATGAGCAGAGAGAGACAGGGCCCCAAGAATCGGTATATAAATTAGGCCAACTGGTGAATGAGTTCATGTTAAGTGAAGATTGTTTTCTGCATCATTTCTCACTGTAAAGAATATGGTAAGGTCAAATCATAATGTGAGTTTATTGAGAGAGTGGTCTGACGAGTCCCAGATCCGGCTGCCTCTTGTTCCATTACCAGACACCTTCCCTTCAATACCCATGACATCTGCAAGGACAGATCAGTGGTAGGTGGAATCCCACTGTCACCAAGAATCCTGTCAATGCACCCGTCTCCTAGAAAGTTCTGTAAACAAACATATTTATGTTTAATTTAATCCATCCCTCGAGTCTTTCTTCCTGTGTCTGATTATGGATAAAGTATCTATGTGCATCCTGGAACTCTTTCTTCTACCTGAGCAGATGAAAAGGAGCATGGTGTCAGTCTCCTCCCAGGCCACACGAAGAGCCCAGCTTCAAAGGATTCAGAATTCTTCCCATCAACTGCTTCACTATTTTTATTAATTTAATTGCTATAAAGTCACTTTTGAATTTTTTTTAATTCCTATGTGAAATTTTATATCAGGAACTATTGCATCTTTAAAAAGCAATGATGACTCGTTCATTACCTAGATGATGGATGCAGAGGAAGTAATAACAGAATTTTTGAGAAAATTTTGAAATGAATATTCACGAAACCCAAAAATAAAATGATATAGGTCATGAAATTTATAAATAAAGCTCCCTTCTTCTGATGTTGTCCTGGCTGNCATGCACGCAGGTAAAACACATAAAATCAAAAGAAATATTAAAAAAAAAGCTAAGGCCAGGTGTGGTGGCACATGCCTTTATTCCCAGCACTCAGGAGGTAAAGGTAGTTAGATCTCTATGAGTTCAAGGCCAGCCTGGTCTACATAGTGAGCCCCAGGCCAGCTGGGACTAAAGGGAGACCCTGTCTCAAAAAGAAAAAAAAAAAAAAAAAAACACCAACAAAAAAACCTAGAACTACCATGTGACCTGCAGCCCACATCTGGATAATTACCCAAAGGAAATGAAACCAGTTTCTTGAAGAGATGCTTCACAGTCCCATGCTCACTGCATCATTTATAGTAAAAAAGACTTGGAAACTGATAAACTGATAGATGGGTAAGGGAAATGCAGTTTATACAAAGGATAGAATGTAACTCACTTTTTTTTTTTTTTTGGTCTTTTTTGAAACAGGGTGTCCCTGTAGCTCTGGCTGTCCTGGAACTCACTATGTAGACCAGGCTGGCTTTGAACTCACAAAGATCTGCCTGCCTCTGTCTCCAAAGTGCTATAACTCACTTTTAGGACAAAAAAAAGCTAGGTATAGTGTTAAATGCCTGTAATCCCAGCACTCAGGAGGCTGTGGGAGGAGGACAGGCATGAGTTTGAGGCAAGCCTGGGCTACATAGCAATATCCTGTTTCAAAAGAGGGAGGGAGAGAGGAAGGGAGGGAGGGAAGGAGGGAAGAAAGGAAGGATGGAAGGAAGGAAGGAGTGAGGCATGGAGGGAGAGAGGGAGAGGGAAAGGAAAAGAATTCTGCTATTGGCAACAATAGAAATGGATCCAGAGGATTTTATACTATGTGAAATAAGCCAGGCTCAGATCTTATTAATACAGAGGCTAAACCCTGTCAAACTCACAGAATCTCAGAGTAGAATGGTGGTTACCAGGGGCTGAGTGGGAGTGCGATGGGAAGATGTTGGTCAGAGGGTATAAAGCTTCAGTTATGTAAGAAGAATAAATTCTGGAATCTAATGCAAGGCACGGTGACTCTAGGAAATGGCACTGTTGTGTGGACTCGAGATGTACTAAAGATGTAGATGCTCACCACACACACACACACACACACACACACACACACACACACAAATAAGGGAATGACTATGAAGTGATGGATATTTTAGCTTAATTATGGTGGTTATCTCACAACATATACATATATAAAATTGAACTTTATACATTATTTTCTTTTTCACTTTTTTTGGGGGGAGGAAAGGATTTATTTATCTTAAATCTCCCAGTCACAGTTTATCCCTGAGGGAAGCCAAAGCAGGGACTCTGGCAGGAACCTGGAGCAATGCAGGAGGAATGTTGCTTGCTAGCTTGCTCCTATTTATTATTTTGTATGTGTATGAGTGTACTGTCTGCATGTAGGTGGGTGCACCCGTGTCGTGCAATGCCGCAGAGGTCAGAAGAGGGTGTCGGATTCCTCTGGAACTGGAGTTAAAGATGGTTCTTAGCCGCCATGTGGGTGCTGGGAATCGAACCCAAGTCCTCTGCAAGAGCAGTCGGCGCTCTTAACCGCTAGGTCATCTCTCCAGCCCCACATTATTATTTTCTTAAGATAGGGTCTTAATGTGTAGCTCTGGCTGGAACTCCCTTCAAATTCACAGAGTTCTGCCTCTGCTGGGATTAAAGGTGTGCACTATCATGCCCCACCCCAGTGAAGATGGGAAGACAGGGGCTGGAGAGATGGCCAGCTGCTGAGCACACATCCTGCTCCTCCAGAGATGACTCAGTTCCCAGTACCCACACTAGACAGTTCACAACTGTCTGCAACTCCAGCTCCAGGGGCTGTGACACCGCTGGTCTCTGCTCACACCTGTACTCACATGCACATACCTACCCTCGGACACACAACTACAGAGTGAGTTCCAGGACAACTGGGGCTACAGGGAGACCCTGTCTCAAGAAGACCAAAAATAAATGAATAAATAAATAAATAAATAAATAAATAAATTAATAATAAAGGGCTGGAGAGATGGCCTAGCAGTTAACAGCACCAACTGATCTTGCAGAGGACCCAGGTTTGATCCCCAGTACCCACATGGTAGCTGAGAACCAGTCTTTGACTCCAGTTCCAGGGGAATCTGACACCCTCTTCTGACCTCCTCAGCATTGCACAACATGGGTGCACCAACCTACATGCAGAGTACATTCATACACATAAAAAATAAAAAATTAAAAAATTAAATTTTAAAAATATTAAAAATAATAAAAATAAATCTAAAAAAACAGATCTCTTTCTGGGGCTGGAGAGATGGCCCAGCAGTTAAGAGTATTGGCTACTCTTGCAGAGGACCTGGGTTCAGTTCCCAGCACCCACATGGTGGCTGACAACCATCACTCCAGGTCCAGGGGATCCAATGCCCTCTTCTGGCCTCTGTGGGCACTGCAGGCACATGGTACACTTTTATATATGCAGGTAAATCACTCATACATATAAATCAAGAAAAAAAAATCTTTGTGGGGGCTGGAGAGATGGCCTAGCGGTTAAGAGCGCTGACCACTCTTACAGAGGACCGGGGTTCGATCCCCAGCACCCACATGGCGGCTGAGAACCGTCTGAAACTCCAGTTTCAGGAGAACTCCAGTTCCAGGGGAATCCGACACCCTCTTCTGACCTCCGCGGCATTGCACGACATGGGTGCACAGACTTGCATGCAGATAATACATTCATACACATACAGAAATAAAATTAATAAAAAAAAATCTTTGTTTTTTTTGTTTGTTTTTGGTCTTTTCAAGACAGGGTCTCCCTGTAGCCTCAGCTGTCCTGGAACTCCCTCTGTAGACCAGGTTGGCGGCCTTGAACTCACAAAGATCCACCTGCCTCTGCCTCTGCCTCCCAAGTGCTAGGATTAAAGGTGTGTGCCACCATGCCTGGCAAAAAAATGTCTTTTTTAAGACAGGGTCTCCCTGTAGCCACAGCAGTCCTGAACTCGCTATGTAGACCAGGCTGGCCTTGAACTCACAGGGATTCACCTGCCTCTGTCTCCCAAGAGTTGGGATTAAAGGCATGGAGCTACCATACCCCAATACATTTTTTTTTTCAGAGATGGGAGATGGACTATAAGCATCTGAGCAGCAGGAGACCAGGAATTCTTTGTGAGGTGGCCTTTTACGTCCAAATGAGTAGGAAACGAGGCCTTAGGATACTGGAGCTTAGGAGACAGGTCTAGAGCGCTGTTTGGGAAGGATCTGAACTTTTGTGGTTGTAAGAGTTATGATATCAACTCCCCCGGGACTATGCGATGCAGAAGGATCTGATTAGAGTCTCTCTGTCTCTGTGTGTATGTGTGTGTGTGTGTGTGTGTGTGTGTGTGTGTGTGTGATGGGCATTTGAACTGTTGAGTAGAGCAAGTGTGCCCCCTCCATTGGCTGGGCCTTGTCTTATTGGCAAAGGGTCCAAAGGCTAAGGAAGGCTAGAGCGCCCTCCCTCTGCCTGGCTGCAGGAGCTGGGCCATCCTTCTCCCATCTCCCAGGCCTTGACTCTGACTGCATCCTACCCCAGTGGCCTCAGCTCCAGTTCTCCTGGCTTTCCAGCCCATTGACAGTTGATCAAAGGATGACGGGCCTCCCTCCATAACTGCACCTGCCAACCCTCAGAACAAAGCTCTCCTGTTGCTTCTGCTACGTTGGAAAGCTCTGAGGCTCAGGGAACAGGTGTCAGGTAGTCTAGAGACTGGGGCTTCTCCAAGGCCCAGGACCTCTGCCGAGTGGAAAGCAGAGGTAGGGAAGAGATCCAGGAGAAGGCTCAGAAGCCATGGAGAGCCCAACACTGCCATCTCTGCCCATAGCACAGAAAGAAGGCATGGAGAAAGCACTCCTGTCTCAGGCTGGTCCCTGGAACAGCCTGTGAGGCAACAGGAGCTGGAGCCCAAGTTGCTGCTCCTGGGAGCCGGAGGTTCCCCAGGAGGAACAAGCCTTCTTTAGGGCCTGGCCCCAGCATAATCCCTCAGGTCTCAACTCCCGCTGCTCTTTAGTCAGCTGGTCGCTTGCACTCTGCCAGGTACCTGGGTGACCTGTGGTCTGAGATATCCAAGCTCTCCCTGCTCCTCCCTGTGGGAGCCTCCCCACACAACAGCTATCTGCAAAGTCTCCCACCCGGGCAGATGTAGCCTGGGTTTCCACAAGAGGTCGTTTCTGTGGCTTTGGTGCCTAGGATCTAGGAGTTTAAGAGATGTTTGTTGGGACCAGGTGTGGTGGTGCACGACTTTACTCCCAGCACTCAGAGGCAGAGGCAGGGGGATCTCTGAGCTCAAGGCCATCCTGGTCTACAGAGTGAGTTCCAGGACAGCTGGGGCAACAGGGAGACCCTGTCTCAAAAAGACCAAAAAAAAATTTGCTTATTTTTATTTTATGTGAATGAGTATATTGCCTGCATGTAGATAGATGCATCTGTGTAATGCATGCCCTCAGAGGTCAAAGGAGGGTGTGGGATCCCCTGGAACTGAAGTTACAGGTGGTTGTTAGCTGCCAGTAGGTGCTGGGAATGGAACCTGGGTCCTCCGCAAGAGCAGCCAGTGTTCTTAACCACTGAACCATCTCTCCGGCCCCCAACAACCCCCCCACTTTTTGGTTTTTTTTTTTGGTCTTTTCGAGACAGGGTCTCCCTGTAGTCCCAGCTGTCCTGGAACTCACTCTGTAGACCAGGCTGGCCTTGAACTCACAAAGATCGCCTGCCTCTGCCTCCCAAGTCCTAGTGCACCACCACGCCCACCCCCCCCTTTTTTAAATCTCGTTTGAGACAGGGTCTCCCAGTAGTCAGTCACACTGCTTGTAATCTTTCTCTCTCCTTCCTTCCTTCCTTCCTTCTTTCTTTCCTTCTTTCCTTCCTTCCTTTCAGAGGTGTTTCTCAAGCACACAGGAAGCAGAGGCAGGGAGATCTCTGCTAGATAAATGCCAGCCTGGTCCTACATAGTTGAGTTCCAGGCCAGCTGGGGTTACAGAGACCCTGGCTCAAAACAAACAGATATTTGTCAAACAGAAATCCTTAGAACCTTCCCCCATATCCGCACAAGGGGGCGCTCTGCTAAGTAGAACTCATCCCTGGACTTCCTGAGACCAGACATGCTGGCATGCTGGGAGGTCTTGTTAGCCCCTCCACAGCTCAGCACAGCACAGCACAGCACAGCACAGCACAGCACAGCACAGCACAGCGCACAGCGCACAGCGCACAGCGCACAGCACACTGCACACTGCACACAGCACACAGCACACAGCACACAGCACAGCACAGCACAGCACACAGCACAGCACAGCACACAGCACACAGCACACAGCACGCAGCACACAGCACGCAGCACAGCACTTGACCTATTGACATTAATATGCTTTTCTTTCTTTCTCCTTTTTTTTCCTTTTTAGTTTTTGAGATAGCCCAGGCCAACCGGGACCTCCTGATCCTCTTCAGCCTCCCAAAGTCTGGGCTTATAGGCTTGGACCATCACACCCAGCTAAGTGCCTGGTAAACAGCACAGCCAGGACCGTGGGACTGGGTCATAGTCCCAGCTGTGGCATGCTCAAGCATGCTGGAAATGGACAGTCGCCCATCCATCCGGTTCTTCACCATCCTGATGACACTTGGGAAAGTGTCTGGCAGACTGAGGAGCCGGCCACTCTCATTTCCTGGTGGTCAGGATTTTCCTTGGCGGCTGCCCAGAGCCTTGGAAGGCCTGTGTACTGCACTCGGTCTTTCTCACACCTCTGAGGGTCAGCAGTCTTCCCCTGGCAGGAGGAACCCAGGGAGTGCGGTGGCCAGTACCAGTGGGAACTCTGACTCAGCCACACTCATTCACAAGTGTTCCTAGTGACTAAGGACCTCACAGAGCAGCTGACTGGACCCTGCCTGAAAACTTGTTCCGGAGCTGCCTGTCCTGGAGGGCTGCTCTGACCAAAGCTCCCACCCTGCCCACCCTGTCCCATTTCTCTGGAGGCCAATTTTCCTTTCACTATTGGGACGGAATCCCAGGCGGCCCCTCCCCTCTGCGTGACAACAGGCAGGTTCAGCATGCATGGTATTTTATTGACCTTTCCTTCTCCATATAACTTTTCCTCCCTGGTTAGGGAATGAAAGGGGCAGGGATGGCAGGCAGAAGACAAAGGCACACCTTGACCATCAGTTAGAGTGGGTGGAGAAGACGGTGGTCTGAAAGTGACTGCCTGCCATCTCAGAGGCTCACAAAGTCTGTGCCAAGAATCTGGTCTCTTTCAGCCAGCATCTTCTGGGGCTGGAGAGCAGGCATCACGGGGTCCAGGCCTTCGCCTCCGCAGCATCTTTAGGACCTGGCTGCCATGGTGACTGAGAGGCTCGTGATGCACTGCAGATGTTTCAACCGGAACACGCAAAGCTTGGTCTATACAGCAGGGACCAGAGTGGCACGGGTAACAGGACAGGTGCTTAGGTAGTGACTCCACTGAGCAGGACCCCACAGGAGTGGCCACTGCGTCTGAGGATCAGGCATGAGCACATGGCTCCATGAGCTGCCTGACCTCGGAACCCTCCCAGGCGGTGTTTGCTCATGGGGTGTTTCAGCACCACCGAGTGAAGGAAGAGGAAGTGGTGGTCCATCCAGCTGTAGCCTAGGGATGACTGTTCAGATCTCTGTGGTCAGAGGGAGTTTCAATCACTTCAGACCGGGAACCAAGGACAGAGATGGACAGAGAGGAAACAGGACGTTGGTTCTCAGGATGGCTGCCCCAAGGCCTGCACTCCAAGCCCAGCTCCTCAGGCCTCCACCTCTACCGCTTCTTCTTCGTCTCCTTCTTCGGCCTCTTGGTGGAAGGAACAGTGGCCTTGGGCTTCTTGGTCACCTCTGCACTTCTGGGCTCAGACTGTTCTGTCTCCTGTGTGGTAATTAAAAAAATAAAATAAAACCAGTCCTGCTTAGAGGAGTGCAGCCTGATCACAGGGACTCTGTCAACTGAAGCACAGCACATAAACACCAGGGAAGGACGGCTACCAAGACCAGGGTCTGCGTGTACGTGGGCCTGGATGGCACCTGGGCTCCTTCACATCCCAGCCTGGCGACCTCTGGGCTCCTCGGTCCCATGTCTGCCTGCATGTTGTCTGTAAGATGAGTGCAGTGACACACAGAAGCCAAGGGAAGCCCCAGCAGGGCTGCTGGCACTTAGTGCCTGGGCCAGTGGCCCCATGCTCAGTATAGCACAAGTGGACTTAGGGCAGCTACTGTGGCTGTCCCTCCAGGCAGTCACTCCCTTCTTCCCGTTCATCCCTAGAACTTGGACTGGGGCTGGAAAGAGCAGTGGGCAGGTGGACCATCCATCACCAGACTGCTTTCTGCAGAGCCTGACAGAGGTGCCCTGGGAGGAGAGGTGCCCTACGGGAGGGCAAAGACTGCCCCTGACTGTCCAGCAACGGGGCAGCTTTGTTCTGCCTGTCCCATACACTGTGATCTGTTCCTGCTAAGATTTGGCCACAACAAAGGTTTCGCTGCTCAAAATAAAGAGAAAAGGTTCAAAGCCACAGATCCAGGCCTGACCTTCACTTGCTGATAAAGGAGGTAGGCCCAAGAAGGGACAGGACTGTCCCAGGCCACTCAGCTCATGTTAGAGAGGAGTCTGGAACAGACTCACTCTGCTCCTATCTGGTGTTCCTCTCCTCTGATGACAACAGGCAGTGTGCTGTGGCCAGAAAGGACACCAAAGACAGGCTAGCCCCAGAACACCAGCCCTAGACTTTGCACAGGCAAACTATAATTGGCCTGCAGTGTTTATTTTTAAAAATTCATGCAAGGGCTAGTGAGGTGACTCGGCAGGTCAAACTACTTGGCCACACAAGCCTAATGACCCAAGTTCAATCCCCAGGACCCATCTAAAGATGAAAGAGAACCAACCTTGCAAAATTATCCTCAGATTTCTACATAGCTCCATGGCACAGGCACGCCCACACTCACACATGCCCAGAAACAATTAAGTTAAAAATAAAAATCCAGCTGGGCGTGGTGGCACACGCCTTTAATACCAGCACTCAGGAGGCAGAGGCCGGCGGATCTCTGTGAGTTAAAGACCAGCCTGGTCTACAGAGTGAGTTCCAGGACAGCTGGGATGAAAGCGAGACCCTGTCTCAAAAATAAATAAAAATTAAAATCCATGACAATTAGGCAATTTCCTGTGAAATCAGGACTTCTGACTTCTGAGTTCTTAGTAGATACAGTGACGCTGGCCCTGCGTCCCCAGGGAGCAACAATGCCTCAAATGTGCTGCTCCAGTACGCAGGTTTCCACCAGTCTAAGGTCACCAGCATGTGGTAGGGGAAACGGGGTTGGTTTTTTTCAGCCTCCTTGATCTTCGGTCAAAATAGAAACATAAAAGGCCTACTAGGACTACATCCTTGCACTGGAAGACAAAAGCATTCTCTGTGTTTAACAAGCCAGCCCCCAGGTTCCAGCTTGTTTTATTTTCTGACCTTTCCTTACTCCAGTCCCTGGGCCCCCCCACCCCCTCCACCCAGTAAAGAGGAGGAACCACAGTTAGGGGAGATGTCTTTGCTGAAGGTCCAGTTCGGGACCTGTCAGCTTCCTCGTCTCAGCCACCATCAGCTCTAGCCAGTCAAAGGGCAGGCAAGGTCCTGCCAGTGCCAGGCACCCAGGGCCTGGAGTCCCATGATAAGACAAGGCTGCCCCTTCCCTGCCAGGTCTCAGGAATGGAACTCACAAGGCTGCTGGACCTTCTCCTGCCAGAACTCAAAATGCTATCCAAGGTCCCTCTGTGCTATCATTTATGCAACTTGGCCAAAAAATAAGTCAGTCAGAAAAGCAAATAAAGCAAACCTCAGAGGAGCGCCTGTCAAGTGCATGCACTGACAGCTGCCGAGCCCATGGGGAGGCTTGGTTAAAGGCAAGCCCAGCAGGATATGACCTTTGGGAGCCTTGGGAGCCGAGGACTGCCTGCTGCAGTACTGTACAGCCAGTGGAAACCAGCTGGTTCCTGAGTGCCCTAGGCACATGTGTAGCTTAGGCAGCTGCTGAAGCCTGCCTGGGTCTCCAGGTTGGAGCCTCTATTCTGAGCTCAAGGCCCAGTGGTATAGAGTGGGGCAGTGGCCCAGTGCCTGCCTTATGCTCCTTCCTCTACAGACTTTCTGACACCTCATCCCTTTTGCCCACCCCCACACCTCTACTCACCCAGCCATCTATCAGACAGCTGGTACAGGCATGTGCCATGCCCTTTCAACTCAACTGTCCCAGCTCACACGGCTCACCTCTAGCGGCCCCATCTCCCTTCAGCAGACAGAGTGGCCAAGTCGAAGTGCTCCACCACACAGCTCTCCCCTTGCAACAAGTCTCGACCTGTTGACCCCATCTCCTTTCCTTACTCTAGCATCTGAGCCCCTCCTTCAATTCAGCTACTGCTCCCTGCCCTACCTACTGCCTCTGGTCACTCTTGCACTTGCCAAAGGACAGTTACCAAGGTGCAGGTCTGAGCCCTGCTTCCTACCCTAAACGTCCCCAAGGGCTTTCTACCACCCAGCTCCCATAGCCTCATGTCCTACCCTGGGAATTAGCTGGGCTCCTCTACCCCTACACTGGTCAGACCCCAGGGCTTCCCAACCACTGCCATTAGGAGGAGCACCCTGTCCTTGCTGTCCCTGGGAAACTCCACTCTCTGGTGTGGCTACACTTAAGAACACACTCCTCAGCCGGGCGTGGTGGCGCACGCCTTTAGTCCTAGCACTTGGGAGGCAGAGGCAGGTGGATCTTTGTAAGTTCAAGGCCAGCCTGGTCTACAGAGTGAGTTCCAGGACAGCTGGGGCTACAGGGAGACCCTGTCTCGAAAAAGAGAAAGTGACTGCCTGCCCATCTCAGAAGGCTCACAAAGTCTGTCCAAGAATCTGGTCTGCCTTTCAGCCATGCCATCTTCTGGGGCTGGAGAGGCAGGCATCACGGGGTCCAGGGCCAGTATCGCCCTACCGCGCATCTTTAGGACCTGGCGCCATGGTGACTGAGAGGCTCGTGATGGCAGCTGCAAGATGTTTCAAACCCGGAACAGACCGGCAGGCTCGGTCCATACAGCAGGGACCAGAGTGGACGGGTAACAGGACAAATGTGTAGCTTAAGGTAGTGACTCCACTGAGCAGGAGACCTCCACAGGAGTGGGGGGCCGAGCTGCGTCGTCGAGGATCAGCATGAGGCGCATGCCCATGAGCTGCCTGACCTCGAACCGCTCCCAGGCGGTGGGGTTGGCTGCGTTTGCCTCATGGGGTGTGTTTTCAGCTCTATGCCCACCGAGTGAAGTGAAGAGGAAAGTGGTGGTCCATTCCAGCTGTAGCCCTAGGGGAGACTGTTCCAGATACTTGTGGTCAGCGGGTAGTGGAGTTCAAATTCACGTTCAGACCCGGGAGAGCGCAAGGACAGAGATGGACAGAAGAGTGAAGAGAACAGGACGTTGGTTCTCCGGATGGCCTGCCGCGCAAGGGCCGTGCGCCACTCCAAGCCCAGCTCCTCAGGCCTCCACCTCTACCGCTTCTTCTTCTGTCTCCTTCTTCGAGCCCTCAGTTGGTGGAAGGAACAGGTGGCCTTGCGGCTCTTGGTCACCTCTGCACTGTCTGGTGGTCTCATGAGCTGTGCTGTCTCTCTGGTGTGATATTAAAAAAATCAAGATATAACGAGTCCTGCCTTTAGAAGGAGTGCAGCCTCGATCACAGGACTGTTCTGTCAACTTGAAGCACTAGCACATATTAACATCTTAGGGAAGGCGGTCGTACCATAGACCAGTGGTTGCGTGGGCGTGTACGTTGGGCCTGGGATGGCACCTGGCGCTCCCTTCACATCCCAACGCCTGGCGACTCTTTCTGGCTCCGGCTGTCCTGTCCTTGTGGGGTTCTTCCGTATGTACTGCCTGCAATGTTGTCTGTCAGATGAGTGCAGTGATGCTCACACTAGAGCCAGGAGAGGAGGTATGTGGCCGCGGCTTTTTATTTTGTCATTTTGTCGGTGTAGTCATTTGCGGCCTACGGGGCCTGGCACTGAGTGCCTGGGCCAGTGGCCCCATGCTCAGTATCGACGCAACAGTGGACTTTAGGGCAGCTACTGTGGCTTCCCTCCAGGCAGCTCAGCTCCCTTTTCTTCCCGTTCATACCCTAGAACTTGGACCTTGTGGGCTGGAAGAGCTAGTGGGTTTTACAGTGTGGATTCCATTTCTCTTATCACCTAGATCTTGCTTTCTGGTCTAGAGCCTAGACACGATGCGGTGCCTGGGAGGAGAGGTGCCCTACGGGAGGGCAAAGACTGCCCCTGACTGTCCAGCAACGGGGCAGCTTTGTTCTGCCTGTCCCATACACTGTGATCTGTTCCTGCTAAAGATTTGCCACAACGAAGGTTTCGCTGCTCAACTAAAGAGGAAAGGTTCAAAGCCACAGATCCAGGCCTGACCTTCACTTGCTGATAAAGGAGGTAGGCCCAAGAAGGGACAGGACTGTCCCAGGCCACTCAGCTCATGTTAGAGAGGAGTCTGGAACAGACTCACTCTGCTCCTATCTGGTGTTCCTCTCCTCTGATGACAACAGGCAGTGTGCTGTGGCCAGAAAGGACACCAAAGACAGGCTAGCCCCAGAACACCAGCCCTAGACTTTGCACAGGCAAACTATAATTGGCCTGCAGTGTTTATTTTTAAAAATTCATGCACGGGCGTAGTGAGGTGACTCGGGCAGGTTCAAAACTACTTGGCCACACAAGCCTAATGACCAAGTTCAATCCCCAGGAACCCATCTAAAGTAAAAGATGAAAGAGAAAACCAACCTTGCAAAAATTATCCTCTCGATTTCTTTACGCATAGCTCCATGGCACAGGGCACGCCCACACTCACACATGCCCAGAAAACAATTAAGTTAAAAATAAAAAATCCAGCTGGGCGTGGTGGCACCACGCCTTTAATACCAGCACTCAGGAGGCAGAGGCCTGCGGATCTCTGTGAGTTAAAGACCCAAGCCGGTCTACAGAGGTGGAGTTCCAGGACAGCTGGGATGATGATGAAAGCGAGAACCTGTGTCAAATAAATAAATAAAATTAAAATCCATTGACAATTAGGCAATTTCCTGTGAAATCAGGACTTCTGACTTCTGAGTTCTTAGTAGATACAGTGACGCTGGCCCTGCGTCCCCAGGGAGCAACAATGCCTCAAATGTGCTGCTCCAGTACGCAGGTTTCCACCAGTCTAAGGTCACCAGCATGTGGTAGGGGAAACGGGGTTGGTTTTTTTCAGCCTCCTTGATCTTCGGTCAAAATAGAAACATAAAAGGCCTACTAGGACTACATCCTTGCACTGGAAGACAAAAGCATTCTCTGTGTTTAACAAGCCAGCCCCCAGGTTCCAGCTTGTTTTACTTTCCGACCTCTTTCCTTACTCAGTCCTGGCCCCCCCACCCCTTCCACCCAGTAAAGAGGAGGAACCACAGTTAGGGGAGATGTCTTTGCTGAAGGTCCAGTTCGGGACCCTGTCAGCTTCCTCGTCTCAGCCACCATCAGCTCTAGCAAAGTCAAAGTGGCAGGCAAGAAGTCCCTGCACAGTGCCAGGGGCACCCAGGGTCCTGGGTCCCATGATAAGACAAGGCTGCCCCTTCCCTGCCAAGGTCTCAGGAATGGAACTCACAAGGCTGCTGGACCTTCTCCTGCCAGAACTCAAAATGACTATCCAAGGTCCCTCTGTGCTATCATTTATGCAACTTGGCCAAAAAATAAGTCAGTCAGAGAAAAGCAAATAAAGCAAACCTCAGAGGAGCGCCTGTCAAGTGCATGCACTGACAGCTGCCGAGCCCATGGGGAGCTTGGTTAAGGCAAAAAAGCCCAGCAGGATATGACCTTTGGGAGCCTTGGGAGCCGAGGACTGCCTGCTGCAGTACTGTACAGCCAGTGGAAACCACTGGTTCCTGAGTGCCCTAGGCACATGTGTAGCTTAGGCAGCTGCTGAGCCTGCTGGGCTCCAGGTGGAGCCTCTATTCTGAGCTCAAGGCCCAGTGGTATAGTGGGGCAGTGGCCCAGTGCCTGCCTTAGTCCTTCTCTACAGACTTTCTGACACCTCGATGCCCTTTTGCCCACCCCCACTAGCCTTCTACGTTCACCCAGCCATCTATCAGAACAGCTGGTACAGGCATGTGCCTGCCCTTTCAACTCAACTGTCCCAGCTCACACGGCTCACCTCTAGCGGCCCCATCTCCCTTCAGCAGACAGAGTGGCCAAGTCGAAGTGCTCCACCACACAGCTCTCCCCTTGCAACAAGTCTCGACCTGTTGACCCCATCTCCTTTCCTTACTCTAGCATCTGAGCCCCTCCTTCAATTCAGCTACTGCTCCCTGCCCTACCTACTGCCTCTGGTCACTCTTGCACTTGCCAAAGGACAGTTACCAAGGTGCAGGTCTGAGCCCTGCTTCCTACCCTAAACGTCCCCAAGGGCTTTCTACCACCCAGCTCCCATAGCCTCATGTCCTACCCTGGGAATTAGCTGGGCTCCTCTACCCCTACACTGGTCAGACCCCAGGGCTTCCCAACCACTGCCATTAGGAGGAGCACCCTGTCCTTGCTGTCCCTGGGAAACTCCACTCTCTGGTGTGGCTACACTTAAGAACACACTCCTCAGCCGGGCGTGGTGGCGCAGCGCCTTGTCCTAGGCACTTGGGGGCAGAGGCAGGTGGCTTTGTAAGTTCAAGGCCAGCCTGGTCTACAGGGGTGTTCCAGGGCAGCTTGGGGCTCACAGGGCGACCCTGTCTCGAAAAGAAAAAAAAAAAAAAAAAAGAACAGCACTCCTCAGACACGGGAGGGAGTCTAAATGGGATTACGGTGTGTGTGTTCAATAAATGCTGCAAAAAATTCAATAAAAAAAAAAAAGAAAAAAGAACACACTCGGGGCTGGAGAGAGTGGCCTCAGCGTTAAGAGCGCAACTGCTGCTTGCAGAAGACCCCAGGTTCGATTCCCAGCACCCACATAAAAGACATAAAAAAAAAAAACTGTCTTTAACTCCATGTCCAGGGGAATCTGACGCCCTCTTCTGACCTCTGCGGCAGTTCGCATACGAGACGGGTGCACGCAACCCTACATCGACAAGACAGTACACTCATACACATAAAAAATAATAATTTTGCCATGGGCGTGGTCGGTGCACGACCTTTAATCCTAGCACTTGGGAGGCAGAGGCAGGCCGGATCTTCCGTGAGTTCAGGCCAGCTCTGTTATACAGAGTGAGTTTCCCAGGACAGCTGGGGCTACAGGGAGACCCTCCGTCTCAAATGAAAAGACATAGAAAAGAGAACATTTTTAAGTGTTAAAATAAAAAAGAACCATCACTTCCTTTCTACCGCTTGCCGGCCTCCTCAAAATGCCAGTCTCAATCTACATCACTAAGTGATGCTTTGTTGGTGTTGCCTGTAACTGCATGTTGCAGCATGTTCTATACCTCCAGCATCATACATGTAGGTATGGTGTGGTGGAGTGCAGAGGCGAGCTGATAGTCACGTGTCTTCCTCTATTGCTCTCGACCTTTACAGTGACAGGTTTTCACGTCCATCTTCCCCTCAGCTCTGTATGGGCAGCTTCGGCAGGTGCTGAATGAGTGAGGGAATGGAATGGAAGGAACAGCCAGGATTCCCCAGGAACATCCCTCTTGTCACTGAGAAAACAACACTTAAGACTAGGTCTTTCCATGGGCACAGAGGGCCCAGTGGTGTTAAAATCTAATATACGTAGCCTCTAGAGCAGCTGGAGTCGAGCCACCAACACTACCACCACCATGCCAGCCTAACAGGGTCAGTAGTCATCATGCCAGGCCCAGTGCCACTAGACAAAGTGCCAGAGTGAGAAGAGAAGGCCCAGGGAGGACACGGCTGGCCAAGCTCTCGGCTGGGGAGCAGCGGAGCCTGGATCTGCCCCTTGTCTCTTACTGCTGCACAGTAAATCAGGAAACCCATTTCCTCCCCTTGGCAGTGCTAGGAGCACTAAGGTGACCCTGGAATGGTGGGACTGTCGTTCTAGATAGAGTGCGTGGTCCCTACACTTGTGACTAGTGGGCGTTCCTGAGGAGCCAGGCAAGCGGGGTAGCGCTCGGTGGTGCTGGCTTTTCACAGTCGGTCCTCTGTGTGCGCAGATACCGAGGTCAGCGAACCTCATGCGACACCATTAGCCATCTCGCTGTCATGTCACCGCAACCCCCGACTCACTTTCCCATCTAGTCATTGGCAATGCCAATAAGCTGGTTGCCCAAGTCACTTCTAAGCTCTTACTATTCCCCACCCCCCACATCCTCTAAGGTCTGTGCCTGCTACTTTCCAAGGGTTCTGGACTTCCCCATCTTGACTACAGACATCCACTCCCCCATCCAGGCCTGTGACATGATGTGACATGATGTCCGGCCAAGCCTTCAATGCTTCACTGGTTTTGCACCTTCCACTCTCCTCGTTCACCACATGGCTTTAGTCTGTTTTCCTAAAATGACAATCTACCGTGACTAGATCGTTTTTTTTAAAAATATCGCGGGCATAAAAAAAAAAAAAAAAAAAAACAAACGACACAACAAACAACAACAACAAACAAACACACAGAAAAGACTGCGTCAAGAAAGAACTGACTGAAACGGTGTGAACTTCTGCTCGAAACCGTCAACTTTACATACAAAACACAACAACCAACCACAACAGAAAAGATCCGTCAAAAGAACTGACTGAAAGGTGACACTTCTGCTCGAAAAACAGTCCAATTCTTCTTATTCGAGAATTGAGAAGGACGAGAAAAGGAAGAAAAAAATGTTGTGGCAGAAATGCATGAGCTTTGGTGGGGTGGGGGCTAGGGAGGGGGACACGGGTCTAGATTTATTTGTAACATAATTCTATGTCAAAATATATATATATGACAATTCCAAAAGATCCAGAGTGGCTTTCATGTGGGAAATCCCAGCTTGAAATTGCGGGGCTGGATTTCCAACTAGCACCTTGTGGCCGAGGGTCTGGCCAGCCCCAAGGAGGAGCAAGCAGCAACAGGCCTAGGTGCGGCAATGCTGGATGAGGGTGAGGTGGGCACTGGTGGGTCCGTGATTGCTCTGTTTGGTTATATTTATTGTTAATTTTGGTCTTTTGGTTATTGACTTATCATTTGGTATTTTATAAAAGCAAACTGTGGGCAAGGAGTAAATCTGACTCATAGAACATCACGGAATAATCCCATGATGTTATCTATTACTATTGCTCGGATACAGGCTAAGGTAGGCCTGATTTCATTTGGGTGGAGTGGCCAGTGGTTGGAAAAAAGGTTTCCCTTTGTGGACCACCAATCTTGGTAGCTGGTGTTGTGAGTGGGAAATAATTCCTGTCCAGGCCCTGGACAGGTGGGAAGTCACAGGAAAGAGTGGAACACATGTCTCAATGGGTCCAGGCTAAGAGCCTAAGTTGGAAGTAATTCCACTTAGCATGGGCTATAGGAAAGTAGGCCGCTGGCCTCTTGTGCAGAGGGGTACCAGCTTACCCCACAGTGTCCACTAAGTGGGCTGTGTCCCATCCCCTTATACAGGGCCACCTGGTCCCTGTTTGGCATAAAAAGAAAAAGCTTCCTCCAGCTTCCTGAGCCAGTGCACTCAAGCCTCGACCTTTGTCTCTAGGCAGGCCTCCGTCACTCTGGGCTCTGTTCTCCATCTACTTCTGCATGGCCTCCGTCACTCTGGGCTCAGCAGTTCTCCATCTACTTCGCATGCCTCCGTCACTCTGGGCTCAGCTCTCCATCTACTTCCGCATGGCCTCCGTCACTCTGGGCTCATGTTCTCCATCTACTTCGCATCGCGACTCCGTCACTCTGGGCTCAGCATTCTCCATCTACTTCTGCATCGGCCTCCTCACTCTGGGCTCAGCGCTCTCAATCTACTTCTGCATCGGCCTCCGTCACTCTGGGCTCAGCATGTCCTCCATCTACTTCTGCATGCCTCGTCACTCTGGGTCTCATGATTCTCATCTACTTCTGCATGGCCTCCTGTCCTCTGGGCTCAGCAGTCTCCGTCTACTTCTGCATCGGCCTCCGTCACTCTGGGCTCAGCATCTCTCCATCTACTTCTGCATCGGCCTCCGTCACTCTGGGCTCAGCTGTCTCCATCTACTTCTACATCGCCTCCGTCACTCTGGGCTCATGATTCTCCATCTACTTCTGCATCGGCCTCCGTCACTCTGGGCTCAGCATGTCTCCATCTACTTCTGCATGCGCTCTGTCACTCTGGGCTCGCTTCTCCTCTACTTCTGCATCGCCTCTGTCACTCTGGGCTCAGCGTTCTCCATCTACTTCTGATGGCCTCCGTCACTCTGGGCTCAGCGTCTCTCCTTTACTTCTGCATGGCCTCTGTCACTCTGGGCTCAGCGCTCTCAATACTTCCGCATGGCCTCCGTCACTCTGGGCTCTGTTCTCCATCTACTTCTGATGGCCTCGATCACTCTGGGCTCAGCTCTCCATCTACTTCTGCATGGCCTCCGTCCCTCTGGGCTCTGTTCTCCATCCTACTTCTGCATGGCCTCTCCGTCACTCCTGGGCTCAGTGTTCTCCATCTACTTCTGCATGTGCCTCTCGTCACTCTGGGCTCTGTTCTCATCTACTTCTGCATGACCTCCGTCACTCTGGGCTCATGTTCTCCATCTACTTCTGCATGGCCTCCGTAACTCTGGGCTCTGTTCTCCTCTGCTTCTGCATGGCCTTCGTCACTCTGGTGCTCATGTTCTCTATCTACTTCTGTATGGCCTCATCTCACTCTGGGCTCAGCGTTCTCCATCTACTTCTGCATGCCTCCGTCACTCTGGGCTCAGCGCTTCTCCATATACTTTCGCATGGGCCTCCGTCACCTGGGCTCAGGCTTCTCCATCTACTTCTGATGGCCTCCGTCACTCTGGGCTCCGTTCTCCATCTACTTCTGCATGGCCTCCGTCACTCTGGGCTCAGAGTTCTCCATCTACTTCTGTATGGCCTCCGTCACTTCTGGCGTTCAATCTAGCAGCTCCTCTCTGGCTCGCATTCATTCTTATCTGCCTCCGTCACTGAATGTTTATTATTCCGTCTCCGTCACTCGGGGCTCTGTTCTCCATCTACTCCTGCATGGCCTCCGTCACTCTGGACTCTGTTCTCCATCTACTTCCGCATGGACTCCGTCACTCTGGGCTCAGCAGTTCTCCATCTACTTCTGCACGTCCGCCCTCCGCATCTCCTCACCTCACCCACTCTGGGCTCAGCAGTCTCCATTACTTCTGCATCGCCTCCGTCACTCTGGGCTCAGCGTCCTCCATCTATTCTGCATGGCCTCCGTCATTCTGGGCTCAGCGTCCTCCATTCTACTTCTCATGGCCTCTGTCACTCTGGTCTCTGTTCTCCATCTACTTCCGCATGGACTCCGTCACTCTGGGCTCAGCAGTCTCCATCTACTTCTGCATCGGCCTCCGTCACTCTGGGCTCATGTTCTCCATCTACTCTGCATGGCCTCCGTCACTCTGGGCTCAGCGCTCTCCATCTACTTCTGTATGGCCTCCGTCATTCTGGGCTCAGCGTTCTCCATCTACTTCTGTATGGCCTCCATACTCTGGGCTCGTCTCCATCTACTTCTGTATGGCCTCCGTCACTCTGGCTCTGTTTCCATCTAACCTCTGCATGGCTTCCATCACTCTGGCTCTCTGTTCTCCATCTACTTCTGTATGGCCTCCTCACTCTGGGCCCTCAGCGCTCTCCATCTACTTTTGCATGGCCTCCGTCACTCTGGGCTCTGTTCTCCATCTACTTCGCATGGCTCTCGTCCACTCTGGGCTCTGCATTCTCCATCTATTCTGCATCGCCTCCTCACTCTGGGCTCTGTTTCTCCATCTACTTCTGCATGCGCCTCTCGTCACTCTGGGCTCAGCGCCCTCCATCTACTTCTGATGGCCTTCCGTCACTCTGGGTCTCAGCGTCCCTCCATCTACTTCTGCATGGCCTTCCGTCATCTGGGCTCAGCGTCCTCCATCTACTTCTCATGGCCTCTCGTCACTCTGGGCTCTGTTCTCCATCTACTTTTGCATAGGCGCTTCCGTCACTCGTGGTCTCGTGTTCTCCATCTACTTCTGTATGGCCTCTCTCACTCTGGGCTCAGCGCTCTCCATCTACTTCTGCATGGCCTCCGTCACTCTGGGCTCTGTTCTCCATCTACTTCTGCATGGCCTCCATCACTCTGGGCTCAGCGTCCTCCATCTACTTCTACATGGCCTCTGTCACTCTGGGCTCAGCGTTCTCCATCTACTTCTGCATGGCTTCCGTCACTCTGGACTCTGTTCTCCATCTACTTCGGATGGACTCTCGTCACTCTGGGCTCAGCTGTTCTCCATCTACTTCTGCATGGCCTCTCTCACTCTGGGCTCAGCGCTCTCCATCTACTTCTCGCATGGCCTCCGATCACTCTGGGCTCATCGTCTCCATCCTACTTCTGCATGGCCTCTGTNAAGAAAAAAAAAAAAAAAGGAACAGCACTCTCAGACAGGGGAGGGAGTCTAAATGGGATTACGGGTGTGTAGAAAAATGTGCAAAAATTCAATAAAAAAAAAGAAAAAAGAACACACTCGGGGCTGGAGAGATGGCCTCAGCGGTTAAGAGCCATATGCTTCTTTGCTTGAGAAGACCCTCAGGTTACTGTTCACAGCACCCACATAAAAAAAAGAAGTATAACTGTCTTTAACTCATGTCTCCAGGGGGAATCTGACGCCCTCTTCTGCCACTCTGCGGACATGCCTCGCAATCTCGTACGGAGAGGGTGCAGAGCGCTAACCCTACAGGCGACGAGGGACAGAAAACTAAGAACCAGAAACAAATAATACATTTGCCAGGCGTGGTGGCGCACGCCTTTAAGCATAGCACTTGAGGAGGAGAGAGGAAGGGAGGACACTCTGGGCTCAGCGTTCTCCATCTACTTCTGCATGGCCTCTGTCACTCTGGGCTCAGCGTTCTCCATCTACTTCTGCATGGCCTCCGTCACTCTGGGCTCTGTTCTCCATCTACTTCTGCATGGCCTCTGTCACTCTGGGCTCAGCGTTCTCCATCTACTTCTGCATGGCCTCTGTCACTCTGGGCTCTGTTCTCCATCTACTTCTGTATGGCCTCCATTACTCTGGGCTCAGCGTTCTCCATCTACTTCTGCATGGCCTCCGTCACTCTGGGCTCAGCGCTCTCCATCTACTTCTGTATGGCCTCTGTCACTCTGGGCTCAGCGCTCTCCATCTACTTCTGTATGGCCTCTGTCACTCTGGGCTCAGTGCTCTCCATCTACTTCTGTATACCCAGTGTCAGCAAGCACTCTACTGGGCACACAGAGGAATGCAGAGGGCTTGTGTACTTTAGGCACCTGCCCACTGCGCCTCTCTTACAGGCAAGGAAGCCAGGGCTCTCAGACACAGATTAGCCTCCCCACAAGTTTCAGGGAGGCAAAGGTGTTGTCACAGTGTGATTTGAGTCCTTGGGTCCTGGTGACACAGGACTGGTAGCCCCCAGTCTCAGCTAAGAGGAATGACTAAATGAAGCAGTGACATAATTCCTCTTCGGATTGCTGGGAGAAGCCAGGGAAGGGCAAACTATATACCTGACAGCCACACGTTTAAATCTGGACCACTGCACCTCCTCCGACCAGCTGTCGGTTTCCTTAGCGACCCCCACCAGGGAAAAAAGCAAGCGTCCCCTGCCAGCTGACTCCTGAGCCTGCAGAGGGGCCTTTCCTAGACACAGCCCCGTCAAGGAAGCAGAATGTTGCTACTACTTATCAGGTCCATGCAGTCAAATCTGTGCACAATGCTCAACCCTCCCCCACCCCCAGCCGGGAAGGAGCAAGGAGCTTAGGATTTCCATCGTATACAGTTCAATGTGGCTGTAGTCCTGTGAATCAGGACAGTCATTTGACACTGTCACTCTTTCCTTGCAAACACTCCTGCCCTGCCAGGGACCTGTCTCATTTGATGCTCCCAAGAACCCTGTGGCTCTTTTTATGGCTCAGCTAGATTAAGACTGTTAGCACTCAGACCAGGTGGGCCTTCTGCTGGAACTCTGCCCCGTCCCACTGTGTCACTTTCGCCCGAGGCACTGGGCACGAGGAGGGGCTGAAAAGATCTTGCAAAGATGGAGCAGGCAGTGACCTTGAGAAGAGGACAAGACACAGGCTGAACAGGGAGGAGGGGAAGCTGGCCACATGGACTCAACTATGAAACAGAGACACAGCATCCAGGTCTCCCAGCAGGCGAGTAGAACTGATTAGAAAGCAGTCTGCGAAGAGCAGCCGGGGAGATGCTCAGTCAGGAAAGTGTTTGCTGTGTACGCATAAGGACTTGAGTTCAGATTCCCAGTACTCATGTAAAAAGCAGGGTGTGGCATACATGTGTGTAAGCCTGGCATCAGGGAGGTAGAGACAGGAAGATTTCTGGGGTTGTTGGCCAGCCAGTATGGCTGAATTGATGAGCTCTAGGTTTCTAGGTTTAGAAAGAGAGAGACCCTGTTTCAAAAATTATAAAGAAGCCAGGTGCGGTGGCACAGGCCTTTAATCTCAGCACTCAGGAGGCAGAGGCAGGCCAATCTCTGAGTTGGAGGCAAGCCTGTCTACATAGCAAGTTCCAGGTCAGCTGGGTCTCGGGTGGAGGTTGGGGGGTAGATGGATGGAAAGAACTGACAGACAAGAAAGACAGAAAGAGCAAGTGAGGACAAGTGACATCAACCTCTGGACAAGTGACATCAACCTCCGGCCTCTATATAAGTGTACACACACACACACACACACACACACACACACACACACACACAACCAGCCTCAGGAACTCATTCCAGACACAATCCAACAGGACTCCACAGGCCTTCCCACTGGCTGGTCTGTGGCTGCTGCGTATCCAGCTATCACCCCCGAGCTGGGATATATCCGCGGTCTGGTGGCTGTGGGATCTTGCTGATGCCCTCACCCTGCCCACCACACAGCACTCTCTCAGGAGGAGGTCATTAAGTAAAGTACACCCTTCTTCCCAAGCCAAATGCAAGCTCCAGCCTCATGCAGAGAACGGCAAGGCTGGTTTTTAGCCTGTCCCTGGATGTTGGGACTGGGTATGCGCTTGTCTAAGTTAGCATATTTATTTACAGTAGCCTTTAGGGGGCCTTGTAAACTCAAGACCCCCATGCAGAAATTTCCACAGTGCTCTTACATTCTAGGCCATTGATCCACTGAGCTCAGGGAAGGGCTTTTCAGGTCTCTAAATGCCACAGGGACTTCAGGTTGGAAGGGACATCTATATGAGCAGCACATTAAAGGCTACTATGCTGACCATCTATTCTGGTAAGCTTTCCAGTAAGTCAAAATACTGGGCATCTCTTACCTTTTCCAGTATCCCTTCTGCAAGTTCCTGCCTATTATCACACGGGGTTCTGGGAGACTCTCAGTCAGTGGTAACAGGAGTGGAAAGCTAAATGTGGCCTGGTCAAGGACTACCCATCTCCCCTTCATACTTGGGGTGGGGCAAGGTGCCAGCACGTAGCCAAGCAGAGTCCATCCATTAGCTTTGTAAAGTGAGCACAGAAAAATGGCTCTCAGCTGTATATCCTGGGTGACTAGGATGCTGATAGGTGCCATAGCAACTATCTTCCCTAACGCACCACAGGGCCCAAGAAGGAAGCCAGCACTCTCCAGGAAAGGCAGGAGCTGGAGAGACAGTGAGCCCCAAAGACTCTGGGCTCTCAAGTCTGCTGTTCTTGGACATTCTTAGTTCCCCCAAGCCAATGAGCCAAATCACGTCTGTGTGAGGAAGCTACAGGGGTCGGGTCTCTGCGTCCTTATTAGCACAAGAGACAGAACAGAGTCAGGAGTAAGCAAGCAAAGGTGCCTGCCTTCTAAGAGCTGACAGCTAGCTGGCTGCTGAGATGTGACAGAAATATGTGAATCAGCTCAGCCAACATCTAAACTATGAATACATGGTGAACTGCCAGGTGCATTCTTAACTACCTGCTATGCCCTTTACTGAACAAAGTCAGATGCACTTGCTTAGGGCTGACAGGATCCACATTTTGTGTAGAAGCTGATCCATAAGAGGCCCAGGAGGTTAGGTCTGGAACCTACACAGAGCTCAGGCCTGACAGGACAGGGAGAATTCCTTCCTTTTAAAATATTTTTTAATGGGCTGGAGAGATAGCCTAGTGGTTAAGAGCGCCAAGTGCTCTTGCAGAGGACCCGGGTTCGATCCCCAGCACCCACATGGCGGATGAGAACCGTCTTTGACTCCAGTTCCAGGGGAGTTCGACGCCCTCTTCTGACCTCCGCGGCATTGCATGACATGGGTGCACAGACCTGCATGTAGACAGTACATTCATACACATATGAAAATAAATAAAATTTTAAAAAATAAATAAAATATTTTTAAAATTATTTTTCTTTTATGTGTATGAGTGTACTACCTGCAAGCATGTCATGTGGTGCCCATGGAAGTCAGAAGAAGGTGTCAAATTTCCCTGGAACTGGAGTTACAGTTATTAGCTGCCATGTGGGTTCTGAGAATTGAACCTGGGTCCTTTGCAAGCGTAGCCAGTGCTCTTAACCTTTGAGCCATCTCTCCAGCCCAGAGAACCCCTTCCTTTTTTTTTTTATTATTTTTTATGTGTATGAGTGTACTGTCTGCATGTAGGTTGGTGCACCCGTGTCATGCAATGCCACGGAGGTCAGAAAAGGGCATCGGATTCCTCTGGAACTGGAGTTAAAGACGGTTCTTAGCCACCATGTGGGTGCTGGGAATCAAACCCAGGTCCTCTGCAAGAGCAGTTGGCGCTCTTAACCACTAGGCCATCCCTCCAGCCTCAGAACCCCTTTCTTAAAGTGCTGCATTCCACCCAGAAAAGCCTGCAGAGGACCCCCTCCCCTAGAAAAGCACATAGTGAGTTTACAAATGTCATCGCAGCCCCTGAAAACCAGCTCTGCTCCGTAGTCTCTGGGCACTGGGATTTACTCAGGCTCTCCTTGACCACCCCAATGGGTTGGGGTTTTTTTGGGGGGGGGCACATTTCTGCCTCCTGCCTGCTGTATCCTGAAGAGAGGAAGAACACTCCAGCCTTTTCTGGTTGCGGCCCCAGCTTCTGTGGGAACAGGCCTCTCCCAACTCCACCCATCACTTGGCAGCCCCGATGCCCTGGCCATCCCCAGACGGTCAGCTACACAGCTCCTTCCAGAGGACTCTGGAACTGCACCAGGCAGGAAGGCAGCCTTTCTGGGATGCTGCGGTTGAAGGATATAAACTCTGGGAGCTGTGGAGGTCACGGTCATGTCGCATCTCACCAAGAGGCCAGCAGACAGAGGAAGCAGGCCCTGGTGAGAGAAGGAAGGCACTGGGGTGGTCCAGGCTCCCCCCCTCCAGAGTCCCCACTGCATCCTGCCCCTGGATCTGGGTCAGCACCTATGTCTTCTTAATTTACCTACAGTGGATGGAAACTTTTTTTTTTTTGAGACAAAGTCTCCTTGTAGCCCCAGCTGGCCTGGAACTCGTCATGTAGATCAGGCTGGCCTGGAATTCACAGAGATCCCCTTGAGTTTGCCTCCCAAGTAGTACTGGATTAAAGGTATTGGCCACCATGCCTGGCTTGCTTTTCTTTGGGACAGGGTCTCTGGCCTGGAAACCACTTTAAGCAGGGTAGATGTGGTCAAGTTTACACATTTCCTGAATTTAATTTCCCTTGAAAAGTCCAGCAACTCATTTTAAGGTTTCAAATAAAGAATTCTTAGCTGTGTCAGGCATGGTGGTACAAACCTTTAATCCCAGAACTTAGGAGGTAGAGGCAGGCAGTTCTCTGTGAGATTGAGGCCAGCCTGGTCTCTAAATCGAGTTCCATACTCTAAGTTCACCTGTGTAGTTCAGTGCCCTAGGAGAACAGAAGAGGGCATCATATTCCCTGGAACTGGCATTTCGGATGGTTGTTAGCCGCCATGTGAATGCTGGGATTTGAACCCGGGTCTTCTGTGCTCTTAACTACTGAGCCATCTCTCCAGCATCCCCACCTGAAGCTTTCTGAAAAAATTTTTTATATGTGTGAGAGCTTTGCCTGCATGTATATAAGTGCACCACATGAGTGTCTGGTGCTTGTAGAGGCCAGAAGAGGGCATCAGATCCCCTGGAACTGCACTTATAGATGGTTGTGAGCCACCATATGAGTGCTGGGAACTGAATCCAGGTTCTTTTGAAGAGCAGTAAAGACCTCCTAACCACTGAGCCATCTCTCTAGTCCTGTCACCTTTTTCTGAGACAGGGTCTTACTATGCAGCCCTGGCCTGAAAACTCAATATGTAGACTAGGCTGGCCTTGAACTGACAGAGATCTACCTGCCTCTACCTGCCTCTGCCTCCTGAGTGCCGGGATTAATAGCATGCACCACCATACCCAGGCTAAATTTTTTTTATTATCTTTATTTACTTTTGGTGTATGTTTATAGGTATGCATGTGGAGGTCAGAGGACAACTTTGTGGAGTTGGTTTTCTTCTTTCACTATGTGGGCTCCAGGGATCAAACTCAGGTTGTCAGGCTTGGTGGCAAGTGTCTTTACCCACTGAGCCATCTCACTGGTCCCCCAGAATCCTGTTCACTTTATCAGAGAATCAAACTTGGGTTGACAGATGAATATATCTGCTGACTGGACTGGATGGAAACAGTGTCAGGATCCATTCTTTGTTTCTTCTTTCTTTCTTTTTTTTTTTTTTTTTTTTTTGATCTTTTGAGACAGGGTCTCCCTGAAGTCCCAGCTGGAACTTGCTCTGTAGACCAGATTGGTCCTGAACTCCCAAAATCTGCCTGCCTCTGCCTCCAGAGTGCTGGGATTAAAGGGCATGTACTACCACGCCCAGCACATTATCTCCTATCTTAGAATCCAGCCTATAAGAAAATTCTCGAGTGAAGTAATGCAGTCCCAGAAAAACAAACGACAAATGTTATCCCTCATCTGTGGATGCTAGCACCAATTACCTAATTGTATGGCAAACTGAGCAACATCAATGTGATCTGAAAACAACTGTGCTCTTATATTGTGAATCCTTTAAAATATAATAAAAAATAATAAAAAAAACTGTGATAAAAAAAAGAACTAGAAAGTAACATGTCCATTTTAATTTTTGCAACAACAACAAAAAAAGAAAATTCTCAGATTGCATGGCCTTGGCCTCAATCAGACTCAAACAAATGTTTATTTTCTCAGGTCTTAGATTAATGAGGTGTCAAGGAGAAAACCTCATCTGGCTTAGGATTCTGGAGACTTGGATTGTGTTGACCAATGGACTCCGGCTCCTCTGAAAGGAAGGGGGAGGGGTGGGAAGCACTTGTATGTGCTCTTTCTTTTTCTTCCCTGATTACCCCCAAAAGAGCTTTCAAATAATCTGCTAAGTACTGAAGCACTGAAGTCATAAACTAGTTGCAAGAAATCATCTTACTGGAACAACAGGAAAGACATTCTTTGGCTTTTCAAAGGCTTTCCCATCATCTGGAGCCAAAAATATTATCTTCTGACCCAAAAAGCCACTAACAACCTTGTTTCTATAGGCCAAGCAAGAGGATGGCTTTGCCCTAAGCAGAAGACCATAGAGCAGGATTGTTCTCTAGGCCTCTCACGGACTCCTGTCCCTCTGCCACCTCCTGCACCCTCCCTACAGCCCCCAGGCTATCAGGAGAATCCACAAGCTACCCCACTTCCCAGAGTGCCCTTCTTCCCCGAGATCTCCCTCAAAGTTAAACACTTGTTCTTACCCCTCTACATCCTAATTCCAAATCCCGGCCAGCTGCTGGCCACAGCTCCCAGCAGTGCAGCCCAGGCACCCACTGACTGCAGTCTTCTTTCACACAGTACTGTTTCTGTAGTTAGGAGCTGGGGGAGGAAGAGTGGCTGTCTCATGAGAATTTACAGAGGAAAGCCAGAGCTGAACCCCTAGTCCCAGGGGCTGTGCGCTACCCTAATGCAGTAAGAGGATTCCTAGTACTGTATTTCTTTGCTACTGACCCACTGAAAAGGTTTTTTTTTTAAGATTTTAGTTTTATTCATGTGTGTGAGCATGTGTTAGTGGGTGTATGCGCACATTCATGTGGGTACTCCCTGAGGCCAGAAAAAGGTAACTAGTTACAGCAGTGGTGTGCTATCTGATGTAGGTGCTGGGAACCACTGACTGTTCTTGACCCCTGAGCCACCTCTCCAGCTCCAGATGGCCTGGAACTTACAATGCAGACCAGGCTGACCTTGAACTCACAGAGATCCGCCTGCCTCTGCCTCCCAAGTGCTGGGATTAAAGGCGTGCGCCGGGGCTGGAGAGATGCCTAGCGGTTAAGAGCGCTGATTGCTCTTGCAGAGGACCCAGGTTCGATTCCCAGCACCCAAATGGAGGCTGAGAACCGTTTTTGACTCCAGTTCCAGGGGAATCCGACACCCTCTTCTGACCTCCGTGGCATTGCACGACATGGGTGCACAGACCTGCATGCAGACAGTACGTTCATACACATAAAAAAATAAATAATAGGGGCTGGAGAGAGAGCCTAGCGGTTAAGAGCACCGACTGCTCTTGCAGAGGACCCAGGTTCGATCCCCAGCACCCACATGGTGGCTAAGAACCATCTGTAACTCCAATTCCAGGAGAACTCCAGTTCCAGGGGAATCCGAGACCCTCTTCTGACCTCCGCGGCATTGCACAACACGGGTGCACAAACCTACATGCAGACAGTACATTCATACACATACAAAAATAAATAAAATTTAAAAAAATCATCCAAAAAAATAATAAAATTAAAAATAAATAAAGGCATGTGCCACCACATCCAGCTCTGAAAAGTACTTTTTAAAAAGCTAAAACTGAGGCTGGAAGTGGCAGGGGAGAAGCTGAGGCAGGGGGTTGTTCTCAGCTTGAGCAGCTTGGATATAATGCAAAATCTTGTTTCAATAAAACAAAAGCAAATAAAAATTGAAAAGTAAAGCTTCTGTAGTAAACTTCAGTTATGAAGACAGCTCCCTTGTGTGAACCTTACAATCCCAAAATAAAAGAAAAACAAAAAAGATGTGCTATTTATACAAACTATATTATATGGCCAGGCGTGGTGGTGCATGCCTTTAATCCCAAAAAGATTGTCTCAAAAAGATAAAAATAAATAAAAATTAAAAATAAACTCTATTATATAAAACTCTGTATCTTAAAAGATGAGGTCATCATAAATTAAGTTCTCAATGGCTGCTGAGGGACAAGGAGGCATTTATTTAAATTTTTTTTAAATTTTTTAAATTGTAAGCCTAGAGAAATGGGTCAGAGGTTAAAAGCAGTGGCTGTTCTTGCAGAGGTAGATTCTGTTCCCAGCACCCACCTGGCAGCTAACAACTGTCCATAACTCCAGAATCCCAGGATCCACTGCCCTTGTCTGGCCTCCTTCGACACTGCATGCTCATGGTACACTTACATACAAGCAGGCAAACACTCACACACATAAAATGAAAATATAAAAATTTTAGACCCTGCTCTTCTATTTGTTTTGGGTGGAGCTGTCTCATGGTGCACATGTGGAGGTCAGAGGACAACTTTCAGGAGTTGGCTCAAGAAGGCACATTTTGGGGTCCCATGTCAACTCCTTGCCTAAAAAGACTTTAACCTACTGTGGTTTTTCCCTGTAAGCCTGTTGGGCTGATCCAGGCCTCCACTCACTTCAAAAAGTTAAGAACGACAAGCTCCCCTTCCCAGCTCTCCAGACAAAACAATGGTCATCACCTTCCTCTCTGGAGACTCAGAACAGCTTCAGCAGCAGGACCCAGTGCCAATGGAAGCATCGTTTATAATCCCAACATCCCCAGTCTGAGGACAGAGCACAGGAGTAAGCTTTTAAAATATGATCCAAATGTGGGTGGAAAACTCTGGTGGTGAAAAACTGTGGTGGTGACATCCTTAAAATGCCAGAATACAAGGCAGACAGAACCACAGGAGGCCATGAGGCTGTCCCCGTCCCTGGCCACCAATATCTTCGTACTCCTACAGTTGCTTCTTCTCCCCTACTTGTCACTAAATGCTGGAGCTTCTCAAAGCTCTGTCCTATGTCCTCATGTGTGTGTGTGCGTGTGTGCAGGTGGTGGACATAATCCATGTGCATGTAAGGAGGGCAGAGAAGGACATGGGGCCAGCCCAAGTACCCTGATCTGGGGCTTGCTGTTTTCCAGCTAGATTGATAACCAACAAGCCCCAGTAATCTGCCTATCTTACCCACCTCAGCGCTGTGGTTGCAGGATGTACACGGCTATGTCCTGCTTCTTATGTGGATGCTTGGGGTCTAAAATGAGGTCCTCATGCTGCACAGCACGCGTGCTAAGCCATCCCCCCAACTTTTGAGATAGCATCTCTATAAAGCCCAGACTGGCTTTGAACTTACTAGTAGCCCAGGCTAGCCTCAAATTCATGGCAATCCTTCTGCCTCAAGCGACTTGAGTACTGGAATTACAGGTGCATGACATCACACCCAGCTCTTGGCCCTCCTCGTGTTATTTCACAGTCTCTCCTTGGGAGACTTCATCCCCTCACAGGGCTTCAAGAACATCTCATCCACCCCCAATATCAATCAGCACTTTCCATGGTATGTTCCTGTTGCAGACCTACAAATCCACCTGCTGACTTGATAGACCACCTGGATACATTAAAGGCATCTACTGGGGCTGGAGAGATGGCTCAGCAGTTAAGAGCACCAACTGCTCTTGCAGAGGACCCAGGTTCGATCCTCAGCACCCACATGGCGGCTAAGAACCATCTTTAACTCCAGTTCCAGGGGAATCTGACGCCCTCTTCTGACCTCTGTGGCATTGCACAACACGGGTGCACAGACCTACATGCAGACAGTACACTCATATACACACATAAAAAAATTAAAAAATAAAGGCATCTACTTAAAGCTGGCATGTTCCTCCCCACCCTGCCACAGTCACACTTGCTCCTTTGACTTGGTTTCCTACAATATCAGTGTCCACCATGCTCTCCAGGACACAATCAGGATCTCCAGAACACAGTAATTCCCAGAATGTGCTATATATTGTTAAGTAAAGAAAACAGGTATGGTGACATATGCCTTTAATCCCAGCACTCAAGAGGCAGAGGCAGGTAGATATTTGAGTTGCAAGCCACCCTTGTCTATACAGCCAGTTCCAGGCCAGCCATGATAACATCATAAGCCCTGTCTCAAAAAAAAAAAAAAAAAGGTGTCTTACCAGTTAGCAGTTAAGAGCACTGGCTACTCTTCCAGAGAAATCAGGTTCGGTTCCCAGCACCCACAAGGTAGCTAACAATGATCTATATGACTCCAGTTCCACGGCATCTGACACCTGGCCTCATGGGCACTGCATACACAGGGGCATTTACAAGCACATAAGCAAGATACTCACGCACATAAAATAAAAATAAATAAATGAAACTTTTTTTAAAAGGTATAAAACTATGTTTACAAGTATATAGCTTCATACATCAAATGAGGGACCACAAATATATATAAATACATATACAACACACAAGCGGTTATTTATTTTTTTAAATAGCCAATGAATCAAAATAATAAAGATAAATCACAGTAATAAAAATGGTTCCCTACAGGAAGAAGTGAGATTAAAGAGAACTTCAATGAATGTACCTTATTATACAGCTTGGAAATGTTATATGTAAATGTATTATGTTTTCAAAACAAATTAAATTTTAAAAAATCTAGAAATTAAAAACAAGTTGTAGCAAATTTGCCTAATGTCTTCAGAGTGGGAGTGGCTGCAGACGGAAGGAACGGCTGAGGCCGTCCGAAGGAACAGCTGAGGCCCTACAGCTGAGGCCGTCCTGAAGGAACAGCTGAGGCCCTACAGCTGAGGCCGTCCTGAAGGAACAGCTGAGGCCCTACAGCTGAGGCCGTTAGTCCCAGCTGGGCCTTGGAACTCAACATGTAGACCAGGCTGGGCCTTGAGCTACAGAGACTCACCTGCCTCTCTGCCTCCTGAGTTGCTGGGTAAGGCCCCTCGCTACCACAGAACCCAGCTCTGGAAATGCTTTCTTTCTTTCTTTTCTTTTTTTTTTTTTTTTTCATTTTTTATTTATTTATTTATTCATGGTGATGAATGTACTGTCTGCTGTAGGTTTGTGCCCCGTGTCATGCAATGCCCCGCAGGAGGTCAAAGAGGGTGTTGGATTCCCCTGGATCTGAGTTTTCTCCTCTGGATTGGAGTTACAGACGGTTCTCAGATGCCATGTGGGTTGCTGGGGATCAGAACCTGGGATCCTCTCCAAGAGCAGTCGGTGCTCTTAACCACTAGGCCATCTCTCCAGCCCCGGGAAAGCTTTTCATCCTGAACCATGGTGACTGCTTGGTCCATTCCTTGTAGCACTTTTCCAAGTAGTGACACTGAACCTTAGCAACAGCTCGTGTTGACCACAGAGGCTGTGGCTCTCATGTAATTTTGAGTTCTGTTTCTATGTATTGATATTTTAACTATTTTGTTTTAATTTTTATTATATTTTTTTTTTTTTTTTTTTTTTTTTTTGTTGTGATGTGTGTGGGAGTCAGAGAACAACTTTTGGGAGTTGGTTTATCTCCTACCCATGTAGGGTGCAGGGATGGATACTCTCATTGTCAGCAGTTGGTATCCACCTGAGCCATCCTACCACCCCGTGTTTTTGGGTTTTTTTTTAAATATGTATAATTCTGTGTATAAAAGGTACCATGTTTGTACCTGGTGCTCACAGAGGCCAGAAAAAGGCGCCTGATCAACTGGTATTGAAGTTAAGGATGGGTGTTAGCTGCTATATGGGTGCTGGGAATGAAACCCCAGTCCTTGTCAAGAACAGCCCAGTGCTCTTAACCAAAGGACCCAGCCATCTTCCCCCCCCCCCAGATTTTTTTGTTTTGTGTGTTGTTTGTTTGTTTTGTTATTTGAGACAGGATCTCACTTTGTAACCCAAGAGGTCCTTAAACCTGTAAACACCGTCCATTCCCCCATTCTCTAAATCCGTCCGGTCCTCCATCCCCACAAGTGGGGATAAGAGGGTATGTGCTAACACATGCCCAGGCCACAATAATTTTTAAAAAATATGAATGTTTATTAGTTTTTTTTGGCGTGTATGAGTATTCTTCGTCTGAATGTAAGTGTACTTATGTCTTGCATAATTTGCCCGCACAAGGGCAAGAGAGGAGGCTGGGATGCCGCCCGGAACGGGGGAGTGACAGACAGGTAGGGGCGCTTGGGGGGTGCTGGGGAAGGAGCCCAGGTCCGCCAAGAGCAGTCCAGTGCTCTCCCCGTTTCGAGCTCCGTCCTGAATTGTTTTTTAAATTTTCACGTGTACAACACCCGCTACCTGATGGATAAGTGCACCCAGGTCATGGCATGCCATGAAGTCACCGAGCAGGGACTGTGACAGCACAATAGGGAAGGTTGTACATCTGAGGAATGGTTAAGTGATGTGGTAGCCTGGGGTGGTGGTGGGGGAGGGTTGTGGGTTTTGTGAGGTGTTTTTTTTTTTTTTTTTTTTTGTATTTTTTTTGAGGCAGGGGTCGCCCGTTTAGAAGTAGCCACCAGCGGTCACTAGAGCTCAATCCGGTAGACCCCAGGCCTGTCTTGAACTCACAAAGATAATCTACATACCTCTATTTCCAAGTGCTGGGATTAAAAGGCCCCCGCTCCATCACACCTGGCTTGAGTTGGGTTTTTTTAGAGGCAGAGTTTCATATAGCACAGGCTGGCGAGAAATCACTATGTAAGTTTGTTAGGATGGCAGTTTACCTTGAGTCTCCTGCCGTTCATAGTTTTTGAATATTGGATCACAGGTATGTACCGAGAACACCCACACCTGGTTCATTCAGTGTTTGGGATGGAACCCAGGGCTTATGCACTGTATCAACTGAGTACATCCCAAGCCAATGGTTTTTGTGACAGTACTAACGGTTGAGCTAGGGATTACTGTGTACCAATTTTGAGAAGGGCGTAGTCCAAAACCTCTGAGTATGTCCCCGTGCCAACCAAGGTATTTTGTTGGGACCAAGTCTCATAAACACTGGTGGTGCTTGCCATATACCCAAAACCCAAATTCCCCCCAGGACTTCCAGAAAGAAAGCAGGTATTCAGCATAAGCCATATTGGTTACTTGACCAGCTTACGCAGAGTAAGCCACTCTTACTGGTCACAAAAATTAGGGGAACTGCTACAAGTCCAAGTTCCCAGTGCCAGCCAGGGACCAGCCTTGCAAGGAGGCATTTATGAGACTAGTGGTCTTTGTTTAATGTTAATTTTTTATCCCACTTACAACATACTGATTATGGTTTAAAATAGCTCCTGCTGGATGTGGTGGCGCACGCCTTTAATCCTAGCACTTGGGAGGCAGAGGCAGGCTGATATTTGTGAGTTCAAAAGGTTAAGCCTGGTATACAGAGGTGAGGTTTCCATGACAGTTTGGGGCTACAGGGAGACTCTATCCTAAAAAAAACAAACACACACACACAGACACACACAGACACACACAAACCAACACATAGAAACACACAAAAATAAATAAAAAAGATTTTTTTTTTTTTTATATTATTTTATTTTTTGTATTTTTTTTCTTTTTTGTATACAGGGTCTCCCTTTAGTCCCAGCTGCCTTAGAGCTCGCTATGTTAAATACCAGGCTGCCCTTGACTCACAGAGATCCACCTGCCTCTGTCTCCCGAGTGCTGGTATTAAAGTGGTATGCCACCATGAATGCCCGGCCTGTTTGTGTAGTTCTTTATAGGGCCCAGGTTATGTCCCTGCAGGGATGAGCCCAAAGGATGCTGGGGTCAGAGCATTGTAATCAGGATGGCCTCAGCTGTAGGGCCTCAGCTGTTCCTTCAGGATGGCCTCAGCTGTAGGGCCTCAGCTGTTCCTTCAGGACGGCCTCAGCTGTAGGGCCTCAGCTGTTCCTTCAGGACGGCCTCAGCTGTAGGGCCTCAGCTGTTCCTTCAGGATGGCCTCAGCTGTAGGGCCTCAGCTGTTCCTTCAGGACGGCCTCAGCTGTAGGGCCTCAGCTGTTCCTTCAGGACGGCCTCAGCTGTAGGGCCTCAGCTGTTCCTTCAGGATGGCCTCAGCTGTAGGGCTTCAGCTGTTCCTTCAGGACGGCCTCAGCCGTTCCTTCCGTCTGCAGCCACTCCCACTCTGAAGACATTAGGCAAATTTGCTACAACTTGTTTTTAATTTCTAGATTTTTTAAAATTTAAGTTGTTTTGAAAACAGTAATACATGTACATATAACATGTCCAAGCTGTATAATAAGGTACATTCATTGAAGTTCTCTTTAATCTCACTTCTTCCTGTAGGGAACCATTTTTATGACTGTGATTATCTTTATTATTTTGGAATTCATTGGCTATTTTAAAAAAATAAATAACCGCTTGTGTGTTGTATATTATTTAGTATATATTTGTGGCCCCATTTGATGTATGAAAGCTAATATACCTTGTAAACATAGTTTTATGACCTTTAAAAAGAGTTTCCATGTTATTTATATTTTTAATTTTAGTTACGTGAGTATCTTGCTTATGTGCTTGTAAATGCCCCTGTGTAGGCAGTGCCCATGAGGCCAGGTGTCAGATGCCGTGGAACTGGAGTCATAGAGATCATTGTTAGCTACTTGTGGGTGCTGGGAAATGAACCTGATTATTCTGTAACAGCAGCCCATTGGCTCTTAAACTGCTAACTCTAAGACCCTTTTTTTTTTTTTTTTTGAGACAGGGCTTATGATGTTATCCTGGCTGGCCTGGAACTAGCTGTATAGACCAGGGTGGCTTGCAACTCAGAAATCGACCTGCCTCTGCCTCTTGAGTGCTGGGATTAAAGGCATATGTCACCATACCTGTTTTCTTTACTTAACAATATATAGCACATTCTGGGAATTACTGTGTTCTGGAGATCCTGATTGTGTCCTGGAGAGCATGGTGGACACTGATATTGTAGGAAACCAAGTCAAAGGAGCAAGTGTGACTGTGGCAGGGTGGGGAGGAACATGCCAGCTTTAAGTAGAATGCCGTTTATTTTTTATTTTTTATGTGTGTGTGTGGGTGTTTGTGTGATATTTTGAACTGACAATCTATGGTTTTTGGTCAGCTGGGGCTACAGGGTCAGAAGAGGGCGTCAGATTCCCCTGGAACGGGAGTTAAAGATGGTTCTTAGCCGCCATGTGGGGCTGAGGATCGAACCTGGGTCCGCTGGCAAGAGCAGTTTGTGCTCTTAACTGCTGAGCCTCCTATCCAGCCCCAGTAGATGCCTTTAATGTATCCAGGTGGTCTATCAAGTCAGCAGGTGGATTTGTAGGTCTGCAACAGGAACACACCATGGAAAGTGCTGATTGATATTGGGGGGTGGATGAGATGTTCTTGAAGCCCTGTGAGGGGATGAAGTCTCCCAAGGAGAGACTGTGAAATAACACGAGGAGGGCCAAGAGCTGGGTGTGATGTTCCAGCAACCTGTAATTCCAGTACGCGCAAGTCCCGCTTGAGCAGAAGGATTCCATGAAATTGAGGCTGAGCCCTGGGCTACTAGTAAGTTTTAACAAAGCCAGTCTGGGCTTTATAGAGATGCTATCTCAAAAGTTGGGGGGATGGCTTAGCACGCGTGCTGTGCAGCATGAGGACCTCATTTTAGACCCCAAGCATCCACATAAGAAGCAGGACATAGCCATGTACATCCTGCAACCACAGCGCTGAGGTGGGTAAGATAGGCAGATTACTGGGGCTTGTTGGTTATCAATCTAGCTGGAAAACAGCAAGCCCCAGATCAGGGTACTTGGGCTGGCCCCATGTCCTTCTCTGCCCTCCTTACATGCACATGGATTGTACACACACATGCACACCGCACACCACACATGAGGACATAGGACAGAGCTTTGAGAAGCTCCAGCATTTAGTGACAAGTAGGGGAGAAGAAGCAACTGTAGGAGTACGAAGATATTGGTGGCCAGGGACGGGGACAGCCTCATGGCCTCCTGTGGTTCTGTCTTCCTTTATTCCTGGCATTTTAAAGGATGTCACCACCACATTTTTTCACACCATAGTTTTCCCACCCACATTTGGTCATATTTTAAAAAGTCGTTGGGGGTTGGGGTGGTGGTGTGGGGGGGGGGGGTATCCTTGCTCTGTCCTCAGACTGGGGATGTTGGGATTATAAACGATGCTTCCATTGGCACTGGGTCCTGCTGCTGAAGCTGTTCTGAGTCTCCAGAGAGGAAGGTGATGACCATTGTTTTGTCTGGAGAGCTGGGAAGGGGAGCTTGTCGTTCTTAACTTTTTGAAGTGAGTGGAGGCCTGGATCAGCCCAACAGGCTTACAGGGAAAAACCACAGTAGGTTAAAGTCTTTTTAGGCAAGGAGTTGACATGGGACCCCAAAATGTGCCTTCTTGAGCCAACTCCTGAAGTGGTCCTCTGAACTCCACATGTGCGACCATGAGAAAGCTCCACCCCAAAACAAATAGAAGAGGGCAGGGTCCTAAATTTTTTATATTTCATTTTTATGTGGTGTGAGGTTTGCTGCTTGTATGTAAGTGTACCATGAGCATGCAGTGTCGAAGGAGGCCAGACAAGGGCAGTGGATCCTGGGATTCGGGAGTTATGGACAGTTTGTTAGCTGCCAGGTGGGTGCGGGGAACAGAATCTACCTCTGCAAGAACAGCCACGGCTTTTAACCTAAGGGGGGGGGGGGGGGGGGGGGGTGGGGGGGGGGGGGGGGGGGTGAAAAAAAAAAAAAAAAAATACAATTTAAAAATTAAAAAAAATTTAAATAAATGCCTCCTTGTCCCTCAGCAGCCATTGGAGACTTATTTATGATTACCTCATCTTTTAGATACAAGTTTTATATAATAAGTTATTTTTAAGTTTTTAGTTATTTGTAATCTTTTTGAGAAATCTTTTTGGGATTAAGGCATGCACCACCACGCCTGGCCATAGATATAGTTTTTGTATAAATAGCACATCTTTTTTGTTTTTTCTTTTATTTTGGGATTGTAAGGTTCACACAAGGGAGCTGTCTTCATAACTGAAGTTTACTACAGAAGCTTTACTTTTCAATTTTATTTTTTTTTTTTTTTTTTTTTTTTTTTTTTTTTTTTTTTTTAATGTAGCTCAGGATGCCCTAGAATTTGTTTCTCCTGCCTCAGCTTCTCCCCTGCCACTTCCAGCCTCAGTTTTAGCTTTTTAAAAGTACGTTTCAGAAGCTGGATGTGGTGGCACATGCCTTTATTAATTTTTACTTTTATTATTTTTTTGTATTGTTTTGTTAAATTGTATTATTTTTGTATGTGTAATAATGTACTGTCTGCTAGTAGGTTTGTGCACCGTGTCATGCAATGCCCGCAGGAGGTCAGAAGAGGGTGTTGGATTCCCCTGGATCTGGAGTTCTCCTGGAATTGGAGTTACAGACGGTTCTCAGCTGCCATGTGGGTTGCTGGGGATCGAACCTGGGTCCTCTCCAAGAGCAGTCGGTGCTCTTAACCACTAGGCCATCTCTCCAGCCCCGGAAATGCTTTTCATCCTGAACCATGGTGACTGCTTGGTCCATTCCTTGTAGCACTTTTCCAAGTAGTGACACTGAACCTTAGCAACAGCTCGTGTTGACCACAGAGGCTGTGGCTCTCATGTAATTTTGAGTTCTGTTTCTATGTATTTGATATTTTAACTATCTTTGTTTTAATTTTTATTATATGTATTTGTGTGTTGGGAATGTGAGTGGGTTTGAGCATGTGTGGAGGTCAGAGAACAACTTTTGGGAGTTGGTTATCTCCTACCATGTAGGGTGCAGGGATGGTACTCAGTTTGTCAGTCTTGGTATCCACTGAGCCATCCTACCACACCCGTGTTTTGGGTTTTTTTTTAAATATGTATATTATGTGTATAAATGTACCATGTTTGTACCTGGTGCTCACAGAGGCCAGAAAAAGGCGCCTGATCAACTGGTATTGAAGTTAAGGATGGGTGTTAGCTGCTATATGGGTGCTGGGAATGAAACCCCAAGTCCTTTGCAAGAACAGCCAGTGCTCTTAACCACAGAGCCATCTTCCCAGCCCCGCAAATTTTTTTGTTGTTGTTGTTGTTGTTTGTTTTGTTATTTGAGACAGGATCTCACTTTGTAGCCCAAGATGTCCTTAAACTCACTATTCCCCCATCTCAGGCTCCCAAGTGCTGGGATAAGAGGTATGTGCTAACACAGCCAGCCACAATAATTTTTAAAAATTAATTTTTTTTGTGCGTGTATGAGTATTCTGTCTGCATGTAAGTGTACTTATGTCATGTAATGCCCACAAGGGCAAGAGAGGTGTTGGATCCCCCGGAACTGGAGTTACAGACAGTTGCTAGCTGCTATGTGGGTGCTGGGAATTGAGCCCAGGTCCTCTGCAAGAGCAGTCAGTGCTCTCCCTTTTTAATTGTTTTTTAAATTTCACGTGTACTACCTGCATGTATGTAAGTGCACCCATGTCATGCAATGCGCATGGAAGTCACCCACGAGGACTGTGACAGCTACAATCCGGGATGGTTGTAATCTAGGAATCTTATAGTGAATCGTGGTGCCTGGGTGTGGTGGTGGGGGGAGGGTTTGGGTTGAGTTTTTTTATTTTTTTTTTTTTTTGGATTTTTAGAGACAGTCTCACTATTAGTAAAAGCTGTAATAGAGATAAAGATGTTTAGAAAAGGATGGTTGAATAAAAGAGAGCTAATTAAATATAGCTGGAAAAGGGATGGGAGGAAAGGAAAGAGAAAGAAAACAAAAAAAAAAAAGAAAGAAAGAAAAGCATTTCAGAGCTGGGTGTGGTAGCGAGGGCCTTTACCCAGCACTCAGGAGGCAGAGGCAGGTGAGTCTCTGTAAGCTCAAGGCCAGCCTGGTCTACATGTTGAGTTTCCAGGCCAGCTGAGACTAGAGGGAGATCCTGTCTAAAAAGAAATTAAAAAGAAAAGCATTTCTGCATATCTCCACAGAGGTCCTCACTGGAGAATTACAGCAAGTGCAGAAGGAAAAGGGATCTCAGCAATGACCACCAGCGAGGCTGAAGCGGGATTCTACAATGAGAGGCCAGGTGGAAACCCCTGAACTTAGGAGAATCTTTCCGAGGACAGGAGCCACACACCACGATCCTACTGACACACAAAGCAAGTCCATAGCACCAGCACCACACAACCAGATCTGAATGGTCTCAGGTGCCAGATGGAGCTTCCTGTGGGTAGGACATATGGCAACACAGAGAAGCAAGCAGCCAAATCCTGGGATGTGGCTGTCACAGGTGACAAAGACACGCTTTCTCCAACGAATAAATGTTAGGGGGAAATTGGGGGAGAAACAGTGAAAGGAGGCAGGTAGAGAATAAGGCTTCACAGAACAAGAGTCCAAGCTGGAAGCCGGGCGTGGTGGCGCACACCTTTAATCCTAGCACTTGGGAGGCAGAGGCAGGCAGATCTCTGTGAGTTCAAGGCCTGCCTGATCTACAAAGTGAGCTCCAGGCCAGCTGGGACTAAAGGGAGGCCATCTCAAAAAAAAAAAAAATTGTCTCCTTCTCAAAGGCAAAAGCTCCTGGAAGGCAGGGACCACATCTTGCAGCAGTCTGACATGCAGCAAGAATTAATAAAAATCTTAACAGAAGCTGGGCATGGGGGGTCACACCTTTAATCCCAGTACTTGGGAGGCAGATTTCTGTGAATTCAAGGCCAGTCTGGTCTACATAATGAGTTCCAGGGCTATAGGGAAACTCTCAAAAAGACCAAAAAAATCCCTGAAAATCTTACCAAAAACCATGTGTGACAGTTCACCTCTAATCCCAGAAGGTTGGGGCCAGACAACCACCTTGAAGTTGAGGCCAGCTTGAGCTACACAACTAGACTCTGTCTCAAAACAACAAAACCCTAAACAGAATCCTAGCATTCAAGAAGCTGAAGCAATGGGCTACTAAGTTTGGGGCCAGCCTAGGTTAGATTGAGAATTTGCCTCAGAAAGCAAATCAGGAGCTGGAGAGATGGCTGGGCAGTTAAGAGCACTGGCTGCTCTTTTAGAGGACCCAAGTTTGGTTCCTAGTACCAACATGATGGCTTACAACAGGCCGCTACTCCAATTCCAGGGGATCCAACACCCTCTTCTGGCTTCTGTGGACATTGCACATACAGGTTCACTTACATACATGCAGGCAAAACACTCATACAAATGAAATGAAAAAAAAAAAAAAAGAAGAATAAAAGCAAATCGAAACAATATGAAAAACACCTGAACAAATCAGGGCTAATCGCGTGGTCCAATCCAGGTGGAATTCAGAACCACATTAACTGTCCTTGCCAATCTTGGCTGTGGTGATGCCTCTGCAGGTACAAAAACCTAACCTGGCACTCAGAGGAGTTGAAGTCACAGGAAGGACTTACCGCCTCGTGGGACTTGGGAATGGGTACAATAATGGCCAGGACACAGATGAGCTGGAAGATGGCCCCTAGGAAGAGCCCATACCGCAGCAGGTTCTCCAGGAAGGTGGGCTCAGGCACTTCAGGAGGCGAGAAGTCCAGGTCGGAGGCCATGGCCCAAACCACCACTGGCAGACGTCTCAGACTCAGCACCCTCCAGAGCAACTCTAAATACAAAGAGTAAGGGTGAGGCTTCTATGTGTCTTTTAAATAGTCCCACCTGCACCAACACACGTACGTCCATGCAAGAACATGGAAAGCAGCTGCAGTGAGGTGCAAACAATTCTCAAATCTGATTGGAGGTCTATAGACAGAACCATTCTTCCAACTCTTTTTTTGGTTTGTTTGTTTCCCAAATGTAATGAAAACAAATAAGCAAATGCAAAAATCTCAAATCAATATATTTACTGAAGACCTGGTACATTTCTGTATATTTTTTTGTGTATGAGTGTTTTTACAGGTATGTAAGTGTACCACACATAGCCCTGAGAGGCAGGAATATGATCCATGGATATGGATCTATATCTATAGACAGTTATTAGCCACCATGTGGGTGCTAGGAACTGAATCTGATCCTCTGCAAGAGTAGTCAGTGTTCTTAATCTGGGAGTCAACTGTTCAGCCCTTGTTTTTGAGACAGGCTCATATATCCCAGACTGACCTTGACCTCCCTAAGTAATCCAGGATGACCTCTTGCCAGGATGATCCTCCTGCCTGCACCCTAAGTGGTAGAATTATAGGCATGTGCCCAGTTTATGTGGTTCTGGAGATGGAACCCAAGGACTCATGTATGCATGTATGCTATGTATGCATTATATCAACTAAACTACATCAACTACATATCTGATTTTTTTTTTTCTTTTGGTCTTTTTGAGATAGGTCTCCCTGTAGCTCCAGCTGTCCTGGAATTCACTATGTAGACCAGGCTGGCTTTGAACTCACAGAGATCCGCCTGCCTCTGCCTCCCAAGTGCTAGGATTAAAGGCGTTTCTTTATTCATCCATCTAGTCAACAAACACTAAAGAATACCAAAGACTGCTGGGTATGCACACCTTTAATCCCAGCAATCTGGAGGCAGACAGATCTCTGTGAGTTCCAGGCCAACCTGGTCTACATAGCAAGTTCCGGGCTAGCTGGGGCTATAGGAAGACCCTGTCTCAAACAACAACAACAACGAATAATTAAAATAAAATAAACAACAACAACAAAAAAGAAACCCCAAAGACTGAGGAATGAGCAACAGATAAATTCCTGCTCCAAAGAGGGCATAACAAACACATGCAAACTTGTGTGCCTGGGTGTGAGAACTGTCCGGGAGACACTTAAGCAGGACATCATTTGATTTTGTATGAGGTGAGAGGAAAGCCTCTGGGAAGAACAGAGATGAGAATGGCAGGGCAGATGACGTGGCTGAAACTTATCATTTAAGGGAAGCAGACCCCAGGCAGAGAGAAAAGTAAATGTAGAGCCCTAAGGTGGGGAAAGTAGACCCACATGGCCAGAGAGGAGTTGTCAGGAGGGAACTAGAAGGAGGCAGGACAGGAGGGAGCAGAGACCTCAGAGGACCCAGACCCTTCTGACTTGACTGTGTGAAATGTAAAGGAGGAAGTAAACAGGTCTAAAATATTTTTTGTTGTTATTGTGAGACAGGGTCTTGCTATGGAGCACAGGCTGTTCTCAATCTCAATCTCCTGCCTCAATTTCCCAAGTGCTGACACGTAGACATGCACCCACTGCCCATATCTAAAGTATAAGCTTTAATAGGGGAAGGGATGCTGAGGGGAGAGCCGAAGTAGACAGGGGAGACCTAGCTCAGACAGGAAATGCTGGTGGCAGGTCAGGCCTTAGCCCATCTCCCCACCTCTCCTCTCCACCAGCCCCACCCCACTCCTAATATCCCGGTAGAGCTAGAACTGCCTGTGGCTCTCCAAGTAAAGTCAATTTTATGCTATATTTTAACACAAAACATCATCCATTAAACATTTTTTTTTCATTTTTGTGTGCATATAAGTGCACCTATTCATGCAATGGCCAAAGAGGCCAGAAGAGGTGTTGGGTCCCCTGGAACTGCAGTTACAGACAGTTGTTAGCCACCATGTGGGTGCTGGGAACCAAACCCAGGTCCTCTGCCACAACAGCCGTACTTTTTTTTTTAATTTTTTATTTAATTATTTTTTTATGTGTATGAATGTACTGTCTGCATGTAGGTTTGTGCACCCGTGTGGTGCAATGCCGTGGAGGTCAGAAGAGGGTGTCAGATTCCCCTGGAACTGGAGTTAAAGACGGTTCTCAGCTGCCATGTGGGTGCTGGGGATTGAACCCGGGTCCTCTGCAAGAGCAGTCAGCGCTCTTAACGCTAGGCCATCTCTCCAGCCCCAGAAGCCAGTACTCTTAACTGCTGAGCCATCTCTCCATCCGTTTTTCTTTTTACTTATTTTACTTTTCTGACACAGGGTCTCATGTAGGTTCTCACAGGCTGGCCTTGAACTCCTCTTCCTGCCTTCAACTCCTAAGTGCCAGGATTACAGGCATATACTGCCACACCTGGCTTACCTGCTGCTTACTTGTTACATGTGACTAGCAGAACTGCTTATCTATAGACCAGACCTGCCCCAGGAGACTGTCTAAAGACCTTTTCCACCGGGCCCAGCTGCTGCTATGCTTTATTTACAACGTCTTTTTATTACATGAAAAATGACCGTAGGATTGTAAAATGGCCCACTATTTCAGCAAAGTGGGACTTATGCAAATGCTTATCATTTTCCTTTCAACCCAGTCATTTTGAAGGTCATGTGCCTGGTAGCCGGCCACTTCTCACACCAGTTCAGCCTACTCTAAAAATCCTTCAAAACCCCCAGTTTTCCTCCATCCCCTTTTTTCCCCCAATGAATCCTCAGAGCTGGGAGATCTTCTACCTTCCAGGAAGAATCTGACTTCTGGAAAGAGCCCAGTGTTATCTGGTTCCAAGCGCAGTGAATCAGGTGGGGCACAATGCTCAGGAATACCATCTTTGGTCAAGCACAAGGCATGAGGCTTGGACTGCAGGCAGACTGTTTAGAGTAGCTCATAAACCAGGCCTGAAGTGAATTCCAAGGCAGCTGCCAGAATAGCCTCAGCCGAGGAACCCTACAGGCCCTGCACAGGACGAGCCTGCGGTGTCAAGGGCAGCATTCCTTCAATCACACCTCATAAACTTAATGCCCTTGACCCACGCTTTGTGTGCCAAGATGAAACACCTACTGAGTTTACTGACACTCAGATTTACCAGTGTTGCCAAAATCAAAATTATCATGAAAATTTGGGGTGATATGACAGACAGGGGCAGGCATCAGAAATGGGAGGGCATGGGCTTGAATTCGGGTCACCATTGTAGCTACATCGGGCTGATCTCTTACTTCTTGGAGACTGCTGTCCTTTTTCTTTTTTTTTTTTTGGGTCTTTTTGAGACCCGGGTCTCCAGTCGCCCCAGCTGGCTTGGAACTCACTTCTGTAGACCAGGCTGGCCTTGGACCTACAAAAGCTCGCTGCCTCTGGCCTCCCAAGTGCTAGGATTAAAGGCATGCGCACACCCCCAGCTGGAGACTGATGTCCTTTTGAGCCAATCAACAATATCTGCCCAAAGTTCTAAAATGTCGTTCTTTTTTTTTTTTTTTAATTTTATTATTTCCTATGGTATGAATGTATTGTCTGCATGCAAGTGTCACCGTGACGTGCAACGCCGCCGGAGGTCCGAAAGAAGAGGGTGTCGACTCCCTGGAAACTGAGTTCTCCTGGAATTAGAACTTTCAGAGGCTCTCGGCGCCACCTTGTTGGGTGCTGGGGATCGAAACCCGGGGTCCTCTGCAAGAGCGGTTGGCGCTTTAACCACTAGGCCATCCTCTCCATGCCCCAATGCCGTTCTTTTCTAAAAAGGCCATTAGACAATATATAACAAGAGTCATAATAAAGATATTACCTTGCCAGGTGTGGTGGCACACGCCTCTCATCCTAGCACTTGGGATGGCAGAGAGGCAGGCGGATCTTTGTGAGTTCAGGCAGCCTGTCTACAGCGTGCGTTCCAGGGACAGCTGGGGCTATAGGGAGAACCATTGTCTCCAAAAAAGACCAAAAAAAAAAACAAAAGACGATTATACCCTTTAACTGAATAACTTCCAAGAATTTAAAGTAAGGAAACAATTCAAAGAAAAGTTCAGGGCTGGAGAGATGGATTAGGGTGTAGCATTGACTGCTCTTTGTAGAGGACCTGGATTCAATTCCAAGTACCCATGTGACAGCTAGCTATCATCCTTAGTTCTATTCAGGGGCCTCTGAGGACCCTCTTCTCATCTCCCCTGCATTGCACAACACAGGTGCACAATACACTCATACAGATAAAAAAAAAAATTAAAAATAGCCGGGTGTGGTGGTACAGGCCTTTAATCCCAGCACTTGGGGAGGCAGAAGGCAGGGGACTCTCTGTGAAATCAAAGCCCGCCTGGTCTACACAGCGAGTCTCAGCGACAGCCTGGGGCTACGTGAGGCACCCCTGTCTCAACAAGACCAAAATAATAATAATAATAATAAAAAATAATAAAATAAAAATATTTAAAGAAAAGTCCTCCAGGTACAAAAAAGTTCATGGCAGCGCTATTCATAATACTAGAAAACTTCCAGGAAGTAACACAAGTGTCTAACGATATGGAACCAGTCAACCCAATTATGTACATCATGGAATGGCACCAAAATGACAACAAAACATAAAACATAAAATGGTGTTATCAGGCCAGTAGAAAGATTTTGCAATAGAAAACTAATTGAGAAAAAGAAGCTATTGTATAAACTGTGATTACAACCACATATAAACTGTGATCACAACCACATATAAACTGATTTCATTGTCCAAAGACCAAAAGAAGTCAGAGAACCTGGGGTGGGGGCTTCCATCCATAACCCCAACACTGGGGAAGCTGAGGCCGAATACTGTAAAGTCAAGGTCAACTTGGACTATATAAGGACTACCAAGCAGCAGAGTACACAATAAGACTGTCTTAAAACAAAAACAAGCAGCCGGGCGTGGTGGCACACACCTTTAATCCTACACTTGGGAGGCAGCGGCAGGCAGATCTTTGTGAGTTCAAGGCCAGCCTTGGCTACAGCGTGCGTTCCAGGAACAGCTAGAGCTACAGAGACCCAGTCTTGAAAAGTACCAAAAAAAAAAAGAACTTTAACCAGAAACTAAAATAGTTTTCAAGCTGAATTGAAGAGAAATGTTATTTAAATAAGTAAATCTATTTCTTGAAACAATCTGGACCGGGGCTATAGCTCAGTGACAAAGCTGTTCTCTAGCATGCATGAGGCTCTAGGCTCAACCTCCAGCAGGGGAAGCCACAGAATTCTTCATGATAGCTCTTGGCTGGGGATATGCCTCGATAGGTAGAATGTTGTCTGGCACGGACAAGGCCTGGCTTCTCCGTACACCACAAACTGGGTGAGGTGGTACAGACCTACGATCCCAGTTTCGGGAGGTGGAGGCAAGATCACGGCTCAGGTCATTCTTGGCAGCATAGTGAGTCTGAAGGAGCCTGGGCTGTGCGAGACGGTGTCTCAAGGAAAAAAAAAAAGGGAAAAACCATCAACCTCTGACCTATCTACTTCCCTCTCAAGCCTTTTGCTGTGGTAGAACTGTCCGATATAGTTTTCTTTTTTTTTTTTTGTCTTTTCGAGACAGGGTCTCCTTGTAGCCCCAGCTGTCCTGGAACTCACTCTGTAGACCAGGCTAGCCTTGAACTCACAAAGATCCGCCTGCCTCTGCCTCCCAAGTGCTAGGATTAGAGGCGTGCGCCACCACGCCCGGCCCGATATAGTTTTCTACAGTGATAGAAACTGCAGGTTTGTGTTCCTTAAATGCCACCAGCCACATGTGGCTACCATGTGCTTAGCTGTGGTTACAGAGAAACCAGTCTTTGAATCTGAATTTTATTTGGCTTCAATGAGCTTAACTGGCTTCACCTGGGCTAAGGCACCTTTTGGAAAGCATAGGTGTGGCTTGAGGGCAACTGTGCAAAAAAAAAAGTTCTACGTGTTAGGTCTGCTTCAAAACTCTCCCAAGCTTCCTCATTTCCTTTGTACCTCCGTGCTGTTTCCTAGCCTGGCTGCTAACATTGATGGTTTTCTTTTCTGATGACAGGCATCACACAAGTCCTATTCATCGTTCAGATCTCAACAGGGAGATGCTTATCCCTGAGACTCCGTCCTGAGAAGAGCCTTTGAGTCCCTTAGCCACTATTGCAGCAGCAGCAGGCATATGGTCTGCCAGGCGTAGTGCACAGCACTTTCTAGTCAGCATCTCATTCACCTGAGGTCAGCTCTTGGAGGTGGGTCTCACTGCCAAGGATAAGGTACCTGAGACTAGGAGAGGTTGTGTGGCTTATCTAGGGATTACATAGCTAAGTGGCAAAGAGTCAAATTGGCTGGTTCAGAGGAGTAAGATGGCACATTCCTATAATCCCAGCACTGAGGTGGAAGCAGGAGGAGTTTGAGATAGAAGACAGCCTTAACAAGTTCATGGCTAGCCTAGACAATAGTAGGGTCCTATCTTTATTATTTTTTAATTAATTTATTTATTTTTGTATGTGTATGAATGTACTGTCTGCATGTAGGTCTGCGCACCGGTGTCGTGCAATGCCGCAGAGGTCAGTAGAGGGTGTCAGATTCCCCTGGAACTGGAGTTAAAGACGGTTCTCAGCTGCCATGTAGGTGCTGGGAATCGAACCTGGGTCCTCTGCAAGAGCAGTCAGCGCTCTTAACAGCTAGGCCATATCTCCATCCCCGGGTCCTATCTTAAAAAAAAAAAACCAGCATGGTGGCACAGACCTTCAATCTCAGCACTTGAAAAGCAGAGGCAGATGGATCTCTGTGAGTGGGGCCAGCCTGGTCTACATAGCAATTTCTAGCCCACCAGGGCTACATAATGAGACCAGCTGGTGGGGCTGTTTGGGGAAATTTAGGTGTAGCCTCCTGAAGGGAGTATATCATGGAGGGAGTATATCATGGAGGGCAGGCTCCAAGAGCTCACAGTCCTGCCCCACTGTCAGTTCCCTGTCTCTGCTCTGCGAAGATGTCTCAGCTTCCTGCTCCTGCCACTCGGCCTGCAGCTTGCTGCCATGCCTCTCCCACCAGTGGAGACTGTCCCTCTGGAACCACCAGAATAAACTCTCTTCCATAAGTCAACTTCAGTCACGGTGTTAATAAAAGCAACAGAAAAGTAACTAATACACCTAGCATGTGAAAGGCCCTGGGTTCAACCCCCAGCAAGGGGAGGAAATAAAGGTCACACACACACACACACACACACGCACGCGCGCGCGCGCACACACAATGGAATGTCTGGGACAAAAGTCAGAAAGCCCAAGACAAGGAAGAAGTTTCTTTAGAGAATGGTCAGGGAGGAGGTGAGGAGCACGTGCGAGTCCCGGGGCTCAATCCCCAGCACATGTGGACACAAAAGAAGAAAACAAAGAGTATCTTTTTTTTTTTTCTTCTCTTTTTGAGACCCAGTCTCCCTGTAGCCCCAGCTGGCCTGGAACTCATTATGTAGATCAGGCTAGCCTTGAACTCACAGAGATCCCTCTGGCTCTGCCTCCCAAGTACTGGGATTAAAGGCATGTGCCACCACACCTGGCTCCAAAAAGTGTTGTTAGCCACTGCCAGAGTATGCCAGGCTGGACCAGCAGGAGCATGCTCCGTGATCAGGGGAGCAGAGTGAGCTAGCTGGCCAGGGCCACCGGGGCCATTACAAGGACTCTGGCTTTTACTCTGAGTGAAAGGGAAGCTACGAGAAAGTACATAGCAAAGGATTCCCACAATCCCTCTTGCTGTTGTGGAGAGTAGACTAGGGAACCAGAGTGGAAGCCTTCATGGAGCTGTAAGCCTTAGGTTATAGACACAAGCTGAAGAGACATGCAACAGGATTGAATCAAGTTCAAATACTCTCTGAAGGAGGGGAAACTATTCAGCAAGATATTGTAATGGTAAACAGAAGACATTAAGCACTGATTGTCAAACCCACTAAAAAAGTTATAGCACAACCCTGCATCCCATTCAGATTCTGACTGAATGTATCCTAAACTCACTGAAGGAATCTGAAAGTAGCCTCAGCTCACTGAAGGAGTTGTGAAAATAAGGTGCTGGCATAAGCAACTGTGAAAAATGAGTCTATAAAGCTACAGGCAAAAGGAGCTGTCCACAGGAACCATACTCAGGCTGATAAATTGTTTCCCACGGGAGCCAAGTGAACCACTTTGAAACTTGCCAGAACTGACATGCGTGAAGACATGGAAGAAGTCGGGTTTGTCACAGGGGGAGAAAGAGGTTCAGAATAAGAGAAAGAACTAGAATCATCCATGGAATCAATGAGAGCTAGAGACATCAGTATAGCATCCTTAGCTTACATAGATATGGGCAGTTACATAGAAGTACTTACAGACATGTGTACATGGACCTTGTGCTCTGGCCATTGAGACAGCCTAGAAACAGGAGTGTCCCAGTAGCAATGAGCCTGTCTTGTGTCCAGATCTTGGTTTCTGGGCCATTTTTCCATAAAAGAGACTGGGACTCCTTGAAGAAATGGCTAATTCTAACACTGGGGCAGATTTTTTTTTTTTTTTTTGGTCTTTTCGAGACAGGGTCTCGCTGTCGTCCCAGTTGTCCTGGAACTCACTCTGTAGACCAGGCTGGCCTTGAACTCACAGAGATCTGCCTGCCTCTGCCTCCCAAGTACTGCACCACCACGCCTGGCTTTTACTTTTTTATTTTGCTTTTTAAAACATTTGTGTGCTTTCTGCTTCAGGCTCATTCTGTTAAAATATCTGCCCCAGGGCTGGAGAGATGGCCTAGCGGTTAAGAGCGCCAACCACTCTACAGAGGACCCGGGTTCGATCCCCAGCACCCACATGGCGGCTGAGAACCATCTGTAACTCCAATTCCAGGAGAACTCCAGTTCCAGGGGAATCCGACACCCTCTTCTGACCTCCGCAGCATTGCACGACACGGGTGCACAAACTTGCATGCAGACAGTACATTCATACACATACAGAAATAAATAAAAAAAATTTTTTTTTAAAATAAAATATCTGCCCCAAAGCCGGGTGTGGTGGTGCTCCTCAAGTTATCTTTAAATTAAATTTTAAAATTACTTTTGGGGGCTGGAGAGATGGATCAGCGGTTAAGAGTGCCAACTGCTCTTGCAGAGGACTCAGGTTCGAGTCCCAGTACCCACATGGCAGCTAAGAACCGTCTTTAAGCCAGGTGTGGTGCCGCACACCTTTAATCGTAGCACTTGGGAGGCAGAGCCAGGCAGATCTCTGAGTTCAAATCTAGCCTGGTCTACAGAATGAGTTCCAGGCCAGCTGGGGCTATAGGGAAACCCTGTCGCAATAAATAAATAAATAAATAAATAAATAAATAAATAAATAAATAAATAAAATTACTTTTATGTGTGGGTCAGAGGACAACTTGCAGTTCTTTTCTTCTATCATGTGGGTCTTGTGATCAAGCTCTGGTCATCAGGCTTAGTGGCAAGTGACTATTCCTTGCTAAGCCAGTCTCTGGCCTTCCAAGGTGTCTTATTTTCTGTGATCACTCTTCTTGTGATGATAGAGTGACAGAAGGCCTATGTGGTAAAATGAAGTGAGGTGAATAATGCAGGCCTCCACTGACCTGACAATATATGAAAAGGACCATTCAAGGGGGCTGGAGAGATGGCCTAGTGGTTAAGAGCACCAACTGCTCTTGCAGAGGACCTGGGTTCGATTCCCAGCACCCACATGGCGGCTAAGAACTGTCTGTAACTCCAATTCCAGGGGAATCCGACACCCTCTTCTGAACTCCGTGGCACTGCACAACACGGGCACACAAACCTACAGGCAGACAGTACATTCATACACATACAAAAATAAAAAATAAAAAAAATGTTTAAAGAAAAAAAAAAAAAGGACCATTCAAGCCAGGACTATTACATGGATGGCTGGGTGCCCAGAGCAGAGGATGCTGATTTCCTCCAATGTTGTGATCACCTGCACGCACCACCACAGCCAACATGCATTTCTTCATGATAGCACAGTTTTTTGTTTTTTGTTTTGTTGTTTGTTTGTTTTTGTCTTTTCGAGACAGGGTCTCCCTGTAGCCCCGGCTGTCCTGGAACTCACTCTGTAGACCAGGCTGGCGAACTCACAAAGATCCGCCTGCCTCTGCCTCCCAAGTGCTAGGATTAAAGGCGTGTGCCACCACGCCCGGCTATTTTATTATTTTTTATGTGTATGAATGTACTATCTGCATGTAGGTTTGTGCACCTGTGTCATGCAATGCTGCGGAGGTCAGAAGAGGGTGTAGGATTCCCCTGGAATTGGAGTTAAAGACGGTTCTCTGCCGCCATGTGGGTGCTGGGGATCGAACCCAGGTCCCCTACAAGAGCAGTCAGTGCTCTTAACCGCTAGGCCATCTCTCCAGCCCCACAGATTTGTCCTTACCAAAGACTTTACCAACTTCAGCTTGTGATTTTTTGTTTTCTTCTTTAGGTATCTTTTCACTGACAGGAAGCACCCCCCCCCCTTTTTTGGCACATCCCACTGGCCAGCTTTTCTAATCTTGTGCCTGGGGGCTTCTTGTGTAAGGGTTACTTGAACACTTGCCAGCTGCTGTGAAGGAATGGGTAGGTTATACATCAAGGATCCACTAGGTAAACAGATGATGCAAAGCAGGAAGGGGTAAATTTTCATATTACTGTATTTGAAGGAGGATGGTACTGGGGATTAAACCCGGGCCTCAGGCAAGCTATGTAAGAACTCTACCACTGAGCTACAGGGCCAGCTTTTCCACCATGCTCCTGAAAAAGGATGATTTAAAAAGCCATGAACTGGGGCTGGAGAAATGGCTCAGAGGTAAAGAGCACCAGCTGCTCTTGCAGAGGACCCAGGTTCAGTTCCCAGCACCTGCACAGTAGCTAACCCTCTGTGACTCCAGTTCCAGGGAATCTGACACACCGTCTTGACCTCCGCAGGCATTGCATTACACATTCACTACACTTAACGTGCATGGCGGCAATACACTCATACACATAAAATAAAAATAATATAAAAGATTTTTGTAAAAAAGGGGTTAAGAGCACTGGCTGTTCTTGCAGAGGACCCGCGTTCTTTTTCCAGCACCCACATGGAGGCTAACAACCATCCGAAACCCCAGTTCCAGGGGATCCCACACCGTCTTCTGATCTCTGCAGGCACTGAACGAAACAGGTATCTACCTACATGCAGGCAATACATTTATATACATCCAATAAAAATAGTAAGTAAAATAAAAAAAATAAAGGCCATGAACCGTTTATTTCTGGAGTCTTCACGTACTATTTTTCAGGTCACAGGTAACTGAAACTGCAGATAAATGGGAAGCTATTGCATCCATCGTCCCCTTGAAGAAGGCTAATTCACTCTCAAGCACACACTACGCACCTAGGCACTTTTACATTCATTGTCTCTTCTAATTCTCTTTGCACAACCCAATGTGCCCACTTTGCGGAGGAAGAAACTGAGGAAAGGAATTGTGAAAAGCCCAGGGTTACGTAGCAGTACAGAGAACACTGGAGATGTCAAGCCCAGGCCGACTGACTTCAGAGCCCTGGCTCCACGGGTGGGAGGAACCCCGAGTTCGGCTCAGGCCAAGCCTTCCGCCTCCCGGGCACTGCAATGCCCCAGTGCCAGCCAGCCGAAAGTTGCAGTGGCCTCGCGGAAGGGCAACATCACCTCGGAGCTAATCCTGACCCCGCCAGCGGCTGCCCGCACCCAGACACTCACCCCAGGGTACCAGCGCGCCGCTCCACCCGGAAGTGCTTTCCCTCGACCTGGAAGTGAGGCTCCTGAGCCCACCCGCGGGCTGCGCTCCGCCCACGTGGCTGGGGCTGAGCTTTCCCCGCCCTCTGCTGTCTGCTCCCTGGGTTTGAGCTGCCTGGCTCTGTTCCCCAAGGCCTTCTCAGTGCAATTCAGCAAGTGTTTCTGAAGACTGAAGCCTGGATTCTTTTTTTTTTTAATTTTATTATTTTTGGGTTATGTGTCTGCACGTATGTAAGTGCACCTGTGTCGTGCAATGCCCTCAGGGGTCAGATGACAGCTTCGATTTCCCCGGAAACTGGAGTTTCAGAAGGTTGTTAGCTGCCATGTGGGTGCTGGGAATCAAACCCATGTGGGTTCTCTGTAAGAGCAGCCAGTACTCTTAACCACTGAGCATCTCTCCAACCCCCAGATTCTTTTTTATTTGTTTTGAGATATGGTCTCCCTGGCTGGCCTGGAACTTAGAGCAATCCTCCTGTCTCTGCCTTCCTAGTGCTGGGATTACAGTCATGTAAACCAAACCCAGTTAGAGGCCCTAATTCTAAGCCTGAGCTAGGAGCCTACAATATAAGGGAGTGGGGAGGGGGGGTAGGCAGAAATAGTTGCTATAATTCAAACAGAAAATACGTAATTCATTCAAAAAGCCACAGAGGGTCCTGCTTTCATGGAGTCTGAGAGACAGTTGAACTCACTGAATGGACATGGAATCCCATAATACCATTAAGTGTTTGGAAGGCAAAAACAGGGTCCACTGGAATAAGCATATCATGTGGTTGGGAGAAAGGCGACCGAGTTTAGGGAGAAGGTGGTAACCAGCCTCCACCATGGACTGCCATGGTTCTTGGACCCTTAAAGTCCCTTCTGATGTTGAATGGGGCTGACCAGTATGACCCATAGGATAAAGGGGAAATCATGGAGGCGAGTTTCAAGATTAAGTTAGGAAAATATTACAACTTCCTCTTTGCTCTGTCTTGATCATTCATGGGAAATTTCTCGTGGTGAGGTTCACATGGGTAGTCACGAGCTTCCAGGAAACTAACACGGCTCTCCAGCCAAGCACATGAGCTCCCTCCAGAATTCATCCTCCAGGCCCAGGTCAGCTGACTGTGTCCCTGAGCTAAATCTTTTTTTTTCTGCATCTGTATGTTTATGTGGAATATGTACTTAGCATAGATGCTGTGTGCACTCATGCTGAGGACAGAGGAGGATGTCAAATGTCCTGTTCTGTCATTTCCACTTACTCCCTTGGGACAGGGTCTTTTTTTTTTTTTTTTTTTAATTTTCCAATAAAACTTTTATTTTTTTTTAATTTAATTTTTATTGGGACAGGGTCTTTCACTAAAGCTAGTAAGCTCCAGCAATCTCTGTTTCTGCACCACTTCCTCACACCATCCCAGCAGTAGGATTAAAAGTATGGGCAGCCACACCTGGCTTTTATTTGAGAATTTCACATTCAAACTCAGGTCTACATGCTTAAGCAACCCCCAATCTCAAAATCAATTGTGTAAATGGATTTCTGCTTTTTTTTTTTTCCTGATACTGAGGGGGCCTCAAACAGGCTCAGCAAGTATGTTACCATTGACCCTCATGCCAGACTCAATTTAAAAAAAAATTTTTTTTTATTTTATGTGTATGGGTGTATTGCCTGGGTGTATGCAAGTGCACCTGTGTCATGCAATGCTCTTGGTGGTCAGAGGAGAGTGTTGGGTTCCCCTGAAACTGAAGTTACAAATAGTTGCTAGCTGCCATGTGGGTGCTGGGAACCAAACCCTGGTCCTCTGCAAGAGCAGCCAGTGCTCTTAACAGCTGAGCTCCAACCAGCCTCAAAATTTTAAATCAATTAATGTATTTATTTATTATGTGTGTCTGTGTCCAAGTGTATAGCAGACAGGTCTACTTGAATGTGTATGGAGGCCAGACACAGGGTGTCTTCCTTAATATTGCTCCACTTTTAAAATTAATTAAAAACAATGAAAAAATAAAGTCTATGTAGACCAGGTTGGCCTCAAAATCAGAAATTTTCTCTAATCTCTGCCTCCCAAGTTTTCATATTTAAGATGTATGCCACCATCACCAAAAAAGTAAGGGGGTTTTGTAAGATTTACTTTTTGAGTGTTTTTGTTTTGTTCGTTTGTTCTGAGACAGGGTTTCACTATAACCCCAGCTGGCCTGGAACTCACTATGTAGACCAGACTGGCCTCAATCTCAAAGAGAGCCCCTTGCTTCTGCCTCCCAAGTACTGGGATTAAAGGCATGTGCCACCACACTCAGCTTACTTTTTATTGGTGTGTGTGTGTGTATGTGTGTGTGTGTGTGTGTAAATGCACATGTAATGGCACATATGTGGAGGTCAGACGACACTTCTATGGAGTCAGTTTCCTTCTTCTACCTTATAGGTTCAGGAGATTGAACTCAGATTGACAGGCTTGGGCGGCTTTTATCTGCTAAGCCATCCCCATAGCCCTTCAAATTTTAAAAAGGTTTTTTTTTTCCTTCTTTGAGACAAGGTCTCTCTGTAGCCCCAGTTGGCCTGGGACTCGGTATGTAAACCAGGCAGGCCTTGAACTCACAGAAATCTAAAAAACTTTAAATATATATTGTATATTAAATATAATATATGAATATATTTGTATATTATACATTTATATATTAAATATAAATATATATTTATATATATTTTTTGTCTTTCTTGAGACAGGGTCTCCCTGTAGTCCTAGCTGTCCTGGAATTCCCTCACTATTTTGGCCAGGCTGGCCTTGAACTCACAGAGATCCTCCTGCCTCTGCCTCCAGATTGCTGGGATTAAAGGCATGCGCCACCACACCCAGCTAGAATAAATATTTTAATTTATTTTATTATGTTCATGAGTGTATTACCTACATGTATGTAAGTGTACCCATGTTCTGCAATGCCTCTGAAGGCCAGAAGAGAGCATTGGATCCCCTGGAACTGGAGCCACTAGGATTGGGTGTGAGAACCCAATCCTAGTCCTCTGCAAGAGTACCAGTGCTCTTAACTGCTGAGTCATATCTCTAACAGAAAATTCTGTTCATTAACAAAAAGCATGTTCATGGGAAAAGGAACATCAAATGTTGTAACTCAGTTAAAGGATATGAAATTTATCCAAAGACCCATCCCCATAATAACCATCTTCTGTCCCTGGTGGACAGAAACAGGGTACATGTCTAGGGGAGGAGTGGCAAATAGACAGCACTCACCAGGGGACCATGGTCTCATCTCCTTTTGGTCTAGGTAGACACCTTTGCTGCATGGGTTGAAGCCTTCCGCAGCTCAACAGAAAAGACCCTGGAAATGATAAAGGATCTTATAAATGAGATCATCCCAAAGTTTGGATGCTTTCTTTTTTTTTTTTGTCTTTTTGAGACAGGGTCTCCTTGTAGCCCCAGCTGGCCTAGAACTCATTCTGCAGACCAGGCTGGCCTTGAACTCACAGAGATCCACCTGTCTCTGCCTCCCAAGTGCTAGGATTAAAGGCATGCACCACCATACCACCATGCCCGGCCCTGGATGCTTTCTTTTTTTTTAAATAATGAACTCTACTATTTTTTTTTATTATTTTAATGTGTATGAGTGTACTGTCTGCATGTAGGTTGGTGCACCCGTGTCGTGAAAAGGTCAGAAAAGGGCATCAGATTTCCCTGGAACTGGAGTTACAGACAGTTCTTAGCCACCATGTGGGTGCTGGGAATTGAACCCTGGTCCTCTGCAAGAGCAGTCAGCACTCTTAACCACTGAGCCATCTCTCCAGCCTCCCCCCCCCCTTTTTTTTTTCCTGGATGCTTTTTTTTGGTCTTTTTGAGACAGGGTCTCCCTTTAGTCTCAGCTGGCCTGCAACTTGCTATGTAGACCAGGCTGGCCTTGAACTCACAGAGATCCGCCTGCCTCTGCCTCTGCCTCCCAAGTGCTAGGATTAAAGGTGTGCACCACCACGCCCAGCTCTGGATGCTTTCTTTTTTTTTTTCAGTTTTATTTTATTTATTTTTCTCTATGTGTATGAATGTACTGTCAGCATGTAGGTCTGTGCACCCACGTAGTGCAATGCCGCGGAGGTCAGAAGAGGGTCTCGGATTCCCCTGGAGCTGGAGTTCCCCTGGAATTGGAGTTACAGAATTGGAGTTACAGACGGTTCTTAGCTGCCATGTGGGTGCTGGGGATCGAACCCGGGTCCTCTGCAAGAGCAGTCAGCACTCTTAACCGCTAGGCTATCTCTCCAGCCCCATCCTGGATGCTTTCTTTTTTTGGTCTTTTTGAGACAGGGTCTCCCTATAGTCCCAGCTGGCCTGGAACTCACTCTGTAGACCAGGCTGGCCTTGAACTCACAAAGATCCTCCTGCCTCTGCCTCCCAAGTGCTAGGATTAAAGGCGTGCGCCACCACGCCCGGCTCTGGATGCTTTCTTAAGAGCATACAGAGTAATAATAAACCAGGCTTGAGGGCTGAAGTCACACTCAGAGTTTCACAAGCTTTGAGCACATAATCTCACTGTGCTTGGTACCCTCAGTCTTCTGGAAAAGTAGAAAGAATAAATGGTTTACTTAAGGACCATCTTGCCAAATTAACACAGGAGGCCTGGGCCCCTTGGACTAAATTATGCCCTTTGGCCTTGACAGACTTGAGGAAAAAAAAACAACAACCCAGGCCACTTGAGAGAAATTCCTTTTGAACGCACTATGGAGACCAGGCTGGCCTTGAACTCACAAAAATCCACCTGCCTCTGCCTCCTGGTATTAAAGACATGCTCCACCATGACCAGCTTTTTGCATAAGTTTTAGTTAAATTTTTGTGTATTTCATACATAACATCTCAATCAGTCTTACCTTTTAAAAAATATTTTATTATTTTATGTGTATAGTGTATTGCCTGCATGTGTATAAGTGTACTTGTGTCATTCAGTGCCTGTAGAAGTCAGAAGCGGGCATCAGATCTCCTGGAACTGGAGTTATGGACGGCTGTTATCCACCATGTGAGTGCTGGGACTCGAACCCAAATCCTCTGAAAGAGGAGTCACTACTCTTAACTGCTGAGCTATCTCTCTAACCCCTTAAAAAAAAAAGTTTTGTTGTTGTGTTTTGTTTTGGTTTTTTGTTTTTTGTTTTGTTCTTTTGAGACAGGGTCTCCCTGTAGCTCCAGCTATCCTGGAACTTACTCTGTAGACCAGGCTGGCCTTGAACTCACAAAGATCTGCCTGCCTCTGCCTCCCAAGTGCTAGGATTAAAGGCGTGTGCCACCACGCCCGGCTGTGTTTTTTTTTTTTTTAATTTTATTTATTTCTGTATGTGTATCAATGTACTGTCTGCATGCAGGTTTGTGCACCCGTGTCGTGCAGTGCCGCGGAGGTCAGAAGAGGGTCTCGGATTCCCCTGGAACTGGAGTTCTCCTGGAATTGGAGTTTCAGACGGTTCTCGGCCGCCATGTGGGTGCTGGGGATCGAACCCGGGTCCTCTGTAAGAGCGGTCGGCGCTCTTAACCGCTAGGCCACCTCTCCAGCCCG
>VZQC01015242.1:215880-229863 GCA_009823505.1 Rhizomys pruinosus | reverse complement strand
AAAAAAAAAAAAAAAAAAAAAAAGTTCTACTCTAGATCCTGAATTAGCACTCTGGGAAGATGATGAAGACTCCCTACCCTGGATGCTTTCAGACTGGGGATTAATGTCTGCTCTTCCCATTCTTCAATCTCAAAGATAAATGAATCCTTAGGCTATATTAGATACACTAAGAAAAATGCACAGGGAACCACAGAAGCCAAATAACAGGATACAATCAAGAAAGGGTGACCAGAGAAGGCCTGTCTGAAGAGATAACATTTTAGGTGGTCAGTCTTGATTATCAGCTTGAGTGCACTGATAAGCACCTAGATTAATAGAGCACCTCTTAGTATGTCTGTGAGAGCTTTTCCAGAGAGGACTAACTAAGGGGAAAAGACTGGCCCTGGATATTGGTGGCACCATCTAATAGGCTGAGGACCTGGACAGAGTAAGAGATGCAGAGGAGAAAGCTGTAGCACAGGCACACCCTCAAACACACCAGGCAGGTGCTCTAGCAACTGTGTTACAGCCTCAGCACACGAGCATTCTTGTGCTCCACTTCCTGTCTACCATGAAGTGAGCTGGCCTCCTACATGTTCCTGCTATCATAACGTTCATCTCACAGGCCCGGAACCAAACCAGGCCAATGATTATGGACTAAGTGAACCAAAATAGTATTTTCCTCCCTTAAGTTGTTTAATTACGTTCTTTGTCCTAGTGACGGAAAGTCTCACTCAAATAGGAATTTGCTAGGCAAAGAAAGGAAAGAACGAAATAGGGAGGGGAAAAGACTGGACTGTGACAAAGGGCTTGCAGCATTTGAGTGGACGAAGGATGGTGATGACAGTCCCAGCTATCAATTTGATGAGATCTAGAATCACCAGAGACAGGCCTCTAGGGGTGCCTGTAGAGGGTTAACATGATTAGGTCAACTGAGGTAGGAAGACCCGCTGTGGGTGGTGTCATTCCCTGGGATGGAGTCTTAGACTGTATATAAAGAAGTGGGTAGTGTTATGGTGCAATAGGGAGAGGAACTTGCATGAAGGCCTGACAACCTGAGCTTGGTCCCTGGATCCCAAAAGGTGGCAGGAGAGAGCCAACTTTGAGCGTTGTCCTCTGACCTGCACACATACACATCCACAAAACAAACAAATAGGAGAAAGCCCAGTCCAAGCATTTACTGATGGCTGCTTTTTTTTTTTGTCTTTTTTTTTTTTTTTTTTTTTTTTTTGAGACTGGGTCTCCCTTTAGTCCCAGCAGGCCTAGAGCTTGCTATGTAGACCAGACTGGCCTTGAAGTCACAGAGATCGGCCTGTCTCTGCCTCCCGAGTCCTAGGACTAAAGGTGTATGCCACCATGCCCGGCTGTTGCCTGCTTTTTTTTTTGGTCTTTTTGAGACAGGGTCTCTTTGTAGCCCCAGCTGTCCTGGAGCTCACTCTGTAGACCAGGCTGGCCTTGAACTCACAGAGATCCACCTGCCTCTGCCTCCCGAGTGCTAGGATTAAAGGTGTGCACCACCACGCCTGGCTAGCCTGCTTTTAAATTATTTAGTGTACTATTATTACTGTGTATGCTCATGGTGTGTGTGTATGTGTGTATGTGTGTGCACACATGCATGAACAGACCATGATGTACATGTGGAGGTCAGAGGACAGTGCTGTAGAGCCAGTTCTCTCCTTCTGCCTTTACATGGGTTCTGGGGAATCACACTTGGACTTCAAGACTTGTGTGGCAAGTTCCATTACTGCAGCCTCATCTCAGCAGCCTTCTGTCTGACTCTTGACTGTGGAGGCAACATGACCAGCTGCTCCATGCTCCTAGGTTAGAATGAACTGAGACAAAATAAACCCTTCCTTCCTAAATTACCGTTATCAGGGTATTATATCACAGCAATAGAAAAGTAACTCATTCAGAGATGGTCCAAAGGCCTGAAGGCAGATATTTAATATAGGACTTTCCCTGCAGGGGCCCAGTGTGGACTGTGGATGAGGGGAGTGGTTTTTAAAAAAAAAAAATTCTCTTGCCGGGCGTGGTGGCACACACCTTTAATCCTAGCACTTGGGAGGCAGAGGCAGGTGGATCTCCATGAGTTCAAAGCCAGCCTGGTCTACAGAGTGAGTTCCAGGCCAGCTGGGGCTACAGGGAGACCCCTGTCTAAAAAATAAATTCTTTTTATTTTTATTTTATGTATGGGAGTGTTTTGTCTGCATGTATGTAAGTGCATCACAAGTATGTAGTGCTCAGAGGCCAGAAGACGCCATGTAGGTGATAAGAACTAAGCTTGGATCCTTTGCAAGAACAGCTGGTGCTGTAAACCATTGAGCCATCCCTATAGCACCTGAAGAAGGTGTTTGATGGGTTGAATTATCTTTTCTCCAAAAGATATATTAAGATCCTAACCTCTAGTATTGAACTTATTTACAGTCAGGATCTTTATGAAAATAAGCAGCTGGAAATGACAGCTCATTCCTGCAATCTCAGCACTCAAGAGGCAAGGGGACCTCTGTGAGACCAAGACCAGCCTGGTCTACATCATGAGTTCTAGGCTAGCTTGGGCTACCAGGAAATCCTGTCTTAAAAATAAACAAACAAACAAATAAATAATCCATTGAGCCACTGGGATCTGGGAGAACTGTGCACAGATTCCTCAAACCTTCAGATCTTGCCACCTGACACCTGGACTTCAGATTCCGGCCTCAGAACGGAAAGCAAATATCTACTGCTTCAGTGACCCAGTGTGAGTATGTACATTGTTATGACAGCCCAGCATACAGGTCCACAGGTACTTTGAAACCTGTTACTATCTGACTCCAAATGTAAAAATCTGAGTGTGGCTGCTGTGGGCACAGCTGTTTTGTCTCCTTCTGGAAGCTCTTGGAGGCCTCCTCTGAGGTTTGCTCATCTCCGTGCCCTGCATGGCTCCATTAGCACACAGCAAGGTGGAGAGCTCTCTGGCAGGTTTGTTCCAGCCTAGAATATCTGTGCATGCTCATTGCTTACATTGCGAAGCAAAAATCATGGAAAAAGGGATGGTCTCTGCTTGGGGAAAATACCCAATTGGCTCAACAGGGAACAGAGTGAGCCAATGTTATAAATATTAATTTATCTGTGGTGTGTGTGTGTGTGTGTGTGTGTGTGTGTGTGTGTGTGTGCAGGTACACTTGCCTATGCATATGCAAATGTGGAGTCCAGAAGTCAATGCGTGTGTCTTCCTCTATTAATCTCTGCCTTACTTATTTACTTCTTGTTGAGACAGGGTCTCTCACTGAACCTGGAGCCTACCATTTTAGCTAAATTGCCCTCCCAGTGAACCCCAGGATCTGCCTATTCATACCCCTCTTGCCGCTATGCCCAGCTTTTAAGTGGGTCCTGGGATCTAAACTCAGGTCCTCATGTTTGAATGGCAAGGACTTTACCCACAAACATCTCCCAGCCCTTTACCTGCTATTTATTATGTATTTTCCAGATGCCAAGCACTCTGCACGTGTCGGTGTTTAAACCCACTAAAGGGTAGGTATTATTTCCATTTACAGGTGCAGGAACCTGCGACTGGAAAAGTTCAGCAACTTCCTTCCTCCTAGGTCTTGGGAAAACTGCGTTTAACTCTTGTGCAGCCCAGCCAACCTGCACAAGCTAGATGGATGCTATAGCCTGAGTGTTCTAGGAAGAATCAGCAGAGACCAAGTCATCTGGGAAGGCTTCATGAGGCAGGCAGCTCCCTGTGGCCCTGGATGATGGTCTGGATATGGGAAAAGGAAAGTTAGAGCTGTTCTATGGTTTGATATGTGAAATGTCTCCACAGCCTGATAAATTGGGGGCTTGGTTGCCAGCTGATGAGTTTTTGGGTCTTAAGGTTTCTAATTTTGTCCTCAATGTATTTAGTCCCTTAGCGAACTATGTATTATTATTTTAGGTAGTGAGAAGTAGGAAGTGGTGGGGCTGGGGAGATGGTACAGTCAGCAAAGTGCTTGCTATCCAAGCATGAATACCTGTGTTCGATCCCCAGAACACACATAAAAAAAGCTGAGTGTGGTGGTGCATGCTTGTGATGCCAGTTCTGGGAAGGCAGAGTCAGCCGGACCCCTGAGGCTTGCTGGCCAGCCAGCCTAGCTTACTTTGCAAGTCCCAGGTCCTGTCTCAAAAAATATGGTGGACAGTGCCTGAGAAATGGTATGCAAGGTTTCTGCTGGCTGTCACATGTACACACACATGTACCCACACACACACACATGTGTATGCACACACACAAAGTAGGAGGTAGAATCTTGTTGAAGCAGCTGGGAGCTGGTCCTCAAAGGATTTTGGTCAAGACTTCCTGCCTTGCTCTCTGCCTCCTCCTTCTCCTCCTCCTCCTCCTCCTCCTCCTCCTCCACCTCCTCCTCCTCCTTCTCTTCCTCTTCCTCTTCCACCTCCTCTTCCTCCTCCTCTTCCTCCTCCACCCCGTGCTGCTGCAGTCTCAGCGCCCCCCCCACCCCCGCTGCTACAATTGAATGGTTCCTCTCCACACTCTGTCTCCATCATGATTGATTGAAATCATGAAACCATGAGGAAAATAAATCCTCCTCCCTGTAAGTTATTTGGGTCAGGCCTTCTGTCACAGTGATTAAAGGGCTGGCATGATGGCTCCGTGGGTACAGGCACAAGCTGCACAAGCCTGACGACTTGAGTTCGATCTCTGTAACCTATGGTAGAACCAGTTCCTGAAGTTGTCCCCTGACTTTCACACACGTCCCATGACATTTGTGCATTGCCCCCCCCAAAAAGCAATTTTTTTCACTTTGTTTTTTTTTTTAATATATATATTTTTTGTCTTTTTGGGACAGGGTCTCCCTGTAGCCCCAGCTGTCCTGGAACTCACTCTGTAGTCCAAGCTGGCCTTGAACTCACAAAGATCCGCCTGCCTCTGCCTCCCTAGTGCTAGGATTAAAGGCGTGCGCCACTACGCCTCGCTTTTATTGAATTTTTGTGTTTCACATAATACATCTTTTTTTAAATATTTATTTATTTATTTATTTATATGAATGTATTGTCTGCATGTAGGTTTGTGTACCCATGTTGTGCAATGCCACGGAAGTCAGAAGAGGGTGTTGGATTCCCCTGGAACTGGAGTTCTCCTGGAATTGGAGTTTCAGACGGTTCTTAGCCGCCATGTGGGTGCTGGGAATTGAACCTGGGTCTTCTGCAAGAGCAGTCGGTGCTCTTAACTGCTAGGCCATCTCTCCAGCCCCTCACATAATACATCTTAATTCTGTTTAGACACCCCCCTCTACCTGCATTCCCCCATAGCCTGACCACAGGATTTCACATATTCTGTCATATATGTTAAGGCTAGTCAAGTCAAATTTGTGTATCCAGATGTGTCTTGGTGTGAATTCATCATTGGAGCCTGTTTGGCCTATCTGGCATCACTCCCTTAAAGAAGATTAACTCTTTCTCACCCAGCAGTAATCAGCTGCCAATAAATAGTTCCTTGGCTAAGGTTGGGGCCTCCTGCCCATTTCCCCAGTCCTGTACTGGGTTTTGTCTGATTGAGTTTGTGTCTTGTGCATGCTGACATCATGCTGTAAACTCATATGAGCAAGTTCCCAGAGCCTGAAAGACTGATTCCTTGTGATCGTGCACCACCGCTGACCTTATCATCTTTCTGCTCCCTAGTCTGCAACAGTCCCTGAGCCTAGGGTGGGTGAGGTTTAATATAGGAGACTTATCCAGGGACCATCTTTCCACTCCCTAGTCTGCAACAGTCCCTGAGCCCTGGGTGCGTGAAGTTTAATATAGGAGACTTATCCAGGGACCATCTTTCCACTCCCTAGTCTGCAACAGTTCCTGAGCCCTGGGTGAGTGAGGTTTAATATAGGAGGCTTATCCAGGGACCATCTTTCCACTCCCTAGTCTGCAACAGTCCCTGAGCCCTGGGTGCGTGAAGTTTAATATAGGAGACTTATCCAGGGACCATCTTTCCGCTCTCTAGTCTGCAACAGTCCCTGAGCCCTGGGTGGGTGAGGTTTAATATAGGAGGCTTATCCAGAGACCATCTTTCTGCTCCCTATTCTGCAGTGGTCCCTGAGCCCTGGGTGGGCAAGGTTTAATATAGGAGTCTTATCCAGGGACACACACTCTCTATACTTTGGCCAGTTGTGGCCTTCCATGTGCATCGTCCTCACTAGCAGACTTCACTGGCGAGAGTTGAGAGATGCATTGGTATTCTCTCTATCCCCTGTTCCACTAAGAGAAAAGTGATGGTTATGGGGAAAGGAAAACGTAGGCACATTTTCCATATACCAGTCTTGCTACTGTTTATCCTTGTGCCCGGGACTGAGGCAGTATAGGAAGCCAGGAGAATTAAGGGGACGTGGGAAGTGAGAGGAGTCTCTTCACTCTGGAGTCTTGCCACCTGCGTCAAGAATTCCAGCCTAAGAATCAAAATTTGTTGTGGAGGTTGCCTATATAGAGGCAGTATCCCTTTTATATAGAGATATTTCAAATAAAAATTTAAAATAGCAATGAACTATGCTTAAACCGTAAGAGTACATGATGAAGCACGGCCTTTCCTCTTTGCCAGTTGTAACCTGCAGTTGTTTAGGACTCTTATAAGCTGGACTGTGAACTATATTTACAGTAAAAAAAAAAAAAAAAAAGACATGTCTTGGGGCCAGGGAAATGGCTCAACAGTTAAAAGCATTTGTTGCTCTTGCAGAGGACTTGGGTTTGTTTTCCAGCACCCAGCACCCACATGGCAACTAACAACAGACCTTAACTCTAGTTCCAGGAGGTCCAGCTCCTTCGGAGATAATAAATGCATATAGTGCATTTACATAAACATAAGCAAACACTTTTTTTTGGTCTTTTTGAGACAGGATCTCCCCACAGCCCCAGCTGTCCTAGAACTCACTTTGTAGACCAGGCTGGCTTTGAACTCACAGAGATCGGCCCGCCTCTGCCTCCCAAGTGCATGGATTAAAGGCGTGCGCCACCACGCCCGGTGGTGTTTCCTACATTTAAAAAAAAAAGATGTGTTGGGCTGGAGAGATGGCCTAGCGGTTAAGAGCGCTGACCGCTCTTACAGAAGACCCAGGTTCGATCCCCAGCACCTACATGGCGGCCAAGAACCGTCTGAAACTCCAATTCCAGGAGAACTCCAGTTCCAGGGGAATCTGAGACCCTCTTCTGACCTCCATGGCATTGCACGACACGGATGCACAAATTTGCATGCAGACAGTACATTCATACACATACAGAAATAAATAAAAATTTTTAAATAAAAGGAAAAAAACAAGTGCACCTGTGTTGTGCAGTGTCCACAGAGGCCAGAAAAGGGTGTTGTACGCCCTGGAACTGGGGTTACAGATATTGTTATCCACCATGTGGGTGCTGAAAATGGAACCCAGGTCTTCTGGAAGAACAGCAAGTGTGCTTAACCACTGAGTTATCTTTTTAGCAGCTCCCCCCTAAAAGGTGTCTTAACTTCCTTATACAACCTCCGTGACCTGTGGCTTTACTTCCTCATGCTGTAACCCTCCCCAAGGCAGCTTAGAAACCACCCTGTGATCCCATTTATCAAAAAGAGGGAAAATGGGTAAAAAATTCTTTAGAAACCTTTTGAACAGTGTCATTTCAGGAGCCACTAAACTCACGTATGTGACCCCAATGAGACATCTGAGGGAGACACTCTCCCGAGGAGCCTATGCCCACTCTTAGGTGTGTGCAATCCTTTTCCTACACCCCTCTCTACTACCCTCGTGCTTAAATCTCTATTAAAAGTTTCCTAATAAACTCCAACTCTGCTTCACACAAGTTTGTCCTGGAATTATTTTCTGCAAGGAAGTCAAGAACCCCAGTTTCACCAGAGGAGAGAAAGATCTCTGAAGAGAACTCTGTAGGCTAGAGCAAGTGGCAGCCTCGCCCCCTACCCCATGCTGCTGCCAGAATGTTCTTTTCTGACATTTTACAAAACATTCATTCTCATCTCTTAGGGTTCGGACCAAATATCAGTGTTTCTGAAAAGGCCTCCCTGATCCCCCCAGCCCCGCCCTCCACTCCACCCCGCAGCCAATTGTGCTTGCTAAAGATGCCTAAAGCCAGGCTGAAGAGATGGCCTAGCGGTTAAGTGAGCCAACTGCTCTTGCAGAGGACCCGGGTTCGATCCCCATGGTGGCTGAAAAATGTCTTTAACTCCAGTTCCAGGGGAATCCGACGGCCTCTTCTGACCTCCGAGGCATTGTACAACACGGGTGCACAGACCTACATACAGACAGTACATTCATACACATAAATAAAAATAAAAATAAAGTGTTAAAAAAAAAAAAGATGGCTAAAGCCTCAGACCTGCTATTGGCTGCTTGGAACAATAGACTTCTGCACTAGGGATGCATCAGCTGTCTTCACCAGCAGCATGTGCAAAGCCAGGGACACACTTACCTCAGAGCCAGTGGGCTCCTACAGCAGTGGGGATTCTGTCCTGACTCTCTGGACCTGAGGAGCCTTATAGCAGATAAGCAGCTTGGGTTGTTCAAGGTCTCTTCTACTGCTTTGAACAAAATGTGAAGTCAGGGCTGAGTTCCCCACTAGACGTGGTGTCCAGGGCCTTCTCCTAAGCTCCAGGACCTGCCAGAAGATCTTGTTAGGTCATGAGAGGACGTCAGACAGAATTGCTATGGGAAGATCAACCACATGTGAGCGCCGAGAAAATACAAACGCCCCCATCTGTTTTGAAACTCAAAATGCTATCAGCAGACGTGACTTGAGCACTGACTATATACCAGACCAACAACGGGGACAAGACCTTGGGCTGGGGTGGGCAGAGGTGACAGGTGTATTGACAAATATACAATAGAGTTTCCCTTTCTTTCTTTCTTTCTTTCTTTCTTTCTTTCTTTCTTTCTTTCTTTCTTTCTTTCTGTTTTATTTTGTTGAGATAGGATTACCCTATAGACACAGCTAGCCTGGAACTTACTATGTAGACCAGGCTGGCCTGGAACTCACAGAGATTCCCTGCCTCTGCTTCCTAAGTGCTGAAATCAAAAGGGTGCACCAACATGTGCAACCCTCTTTTTTCTTTTTTTGGTTAGCACACAAAAGGGTTTCGTTATGGTATTTCATATATGTGTCATTACATTTTGTTCTTTTTAAAAATATTTTTTACGGGGCTGGAGAGATGGCCTAGCGGTTAAGAGCGCCGACCGCACTTACAGAGGACCCGGGTTTGATCTCCAGCACCCACATGGCGGCCGAGAACCGTCTGAAACTCCAATTCCAGGAGAACTCCAGTTCCAAGGGGAATCTGACACCCTCTTCTGACCTCCGTGGCATTGCACAACACAGGTGCACAAACCTGCATGCAGATGGTACATTCATACACCTACAGAAATAAATAAAAATTAAAAAAAAATTTTTTATTTATATGTGTGTGCCTGCATGAGTTAATGTACACCATGTCCATACAGTCTCTTTAGAGGCCAGAAGAGGGTGTCTGATCTAATGGAACTAGAGTCACAGGCTGTTGTGAGCTACCATGTGGGTGCTGGAAATCAAACGAGGTCCTTTGTAAGTGCTCTTAATAGCTGAACCATCTCTCCAGCACCTATATTTTCTTCTTATCCATCCCCTGAGCACCCTGTGGTTCCAATCCCCCTAATAATCCCCTTTTTCTACTTTCATGTCCCTCCCCTCTCCTCTCTTTCTCTCCCTCCATCCCTGATTGGCTTTTCTTGAGACAGGGGCTCACTGTGCTGTCTACAGCAGCCTCTGACTGGCAGCCTGTCTGCTTCACTCTCCCCAAAACCAATACAGTATTTTGAGTTCTATACAAGAAGTATTTGCAGAGTGTCACAGAACCTGAGGCAAGCAGGAAGCCTCAGACACTGCATTTGGAAGCCACAAGAAGCTTTCCAGAGAACATGAATTTCAGTCTCTGCAGAGCACACTACTAATCCCAGCCAGCCCCGCCCTCCTGCAGAGTCCAGAACTTTACCCCTCTGAGGCGCTTCAGTCATGTAAGTTGCATGCTGCACTGGTTTCACAGGCACCAGCATCTGGATGGTATTAATTACTTCCATGTTTATTAAGTGCCCCATTAAACTTGGCTCTGACAGCATATTGGCTCCCTGGGTTAAATCCACACTAAATATTCAATTATACACAGCACAGGCAGACTCATATTTGGCAGGGATTAACTTACTTGTCCTGCAAAGTGAATAACACTTTAAATAACAGTTGAATAACAATGGCACCTTTTAATTGTGTGGTGTTTTCTTTCCTCTGAGGGACTTTAAGCAGAAACTGGGTGTCATCATCTCCCTTTAATAGTTGGATGAACTCAGTCAAGGGAGCTGGTCTTCACCATTAGAAACTTTTTTTGTTTTTTTCTTGAGATAGAGTCTCCCTATAGTTACAACTGGCCTGGAACTAGCTATGGAGACAAGGCTGGTCTCCAACTCATAGTGCTCTGCCTGCCTTTGTCTCCCAAGGACTGCTAGGATTAAAGGTGTGCACCAGCACACCTGGCCCACCACTGGAATCGTACTCTTCCTTTGGGGTCCAGCTTACACTCCCTTCACCTTGAAGCTTCCTCCATTCCCCCACCCCCACCCCATCAGAATCTCTGGGCTGCCAGGCTACAGAGAGCATCTCTGGCCGAAAGGAATGGCTGACCCTTTACCCTGCAGTGGATATGTGGCCTGCATTCACTCACTAGATCTCCCACCAACCCTGATGAAACTGAAACACAGAGAAGTTGAGTGGTGGGTCTAGGATTAGCTGTGGATAGTTATATTTTGGATATGAGGTAGCCCCTCAAAGGCTCATAGGTTGAAGGCTTGGTTCCAAATATGTAAGTGTTCAGAGCTGGACTTTTGAGAAGTGATCAGATTATGAGGCCTCTCTATCCATTGTTGGAGTCATAATTTAATGGTATCAGAGCTGGGCGTGGTGGCACAAGCCTTTAATCTCAGCACTTGGGAGGTAGAACCAGGCAGAGCTCTAAAAATTCAAGGTCAACCTGGTCTATATAGTGAGTTTCAGGCTAGCTAGGGCTACATAGTGAGAGTCTGTCTCAAAAATAAGTAAGGGCCAGGTGTGGTGGCACACAGCTTTAATCCCAGCACTTGGGAATCAGAGGTAGATGGATCTCTATGAGTCAAGGGCAGCCTGGTCTACATAGCAAGTTCCAGGCTAGCTGGGACTACAGGAAGACCCTGACTCTAAATAAACAAATAAATAAATAAATAAATAAATAAATAAATAAATGCTGGTATTATTGGAAAGTGGTAGAAATAAGAAGGTGGAGCCAACTCGAAAGAACTAGGTCCCTGGGAACAGGCCTGGGAAAGTCCCCTATCTTCAGCCACTTCCTGGATCCCTCTCTGCTTTCCTGGCCGCCTTTCTGCCATGACACTGTGTTTGCCAGAGGCCCACAGCCACGGCACCAAGAAACCATAAACCAAAACTCCTGAAATTGTGAGCCAAAAATAAATCCTCTTTTAGATCGTTTTTCTCAAGTCTTCGGCACAGCGGCAAAAAGTCTGATTAATGCAGATGCTAATAAATGTGAGAGCCGGGACTCAAGGTCAAGGCTTCAAGCTCATTCTCATAATCACATGCAAACTTTCCATTCATTTGACAGGTATTTATTGAGCATCTACTTCTACACTTAGCACTTGCTAGGAATATGATAATTGCTAGAGACCCAGGCATGGAGGGAGCATAGTCAGTGCCCTGAGGAAATGATCATCTCACAAAGAAGACAGATTTAAAGTACTTCCACGGAGGATTCTTTACGAATCAGGTTCTGAGTGATGTTAACAGTATTTTATGTGTGTGTGTGTGTGTGCATGTATGTAGGGGTCAGAGGTCAGTCGTCAGTGCAGTTTTTCGAAGCCATCCACCTGTTTTTGTTTTAGTGACAGAAATAGAGAAAGGTTTCTATTTTATTTATTTTTATTTGTGTGTGTTTATGTGTGTGTGTGTGTGTGTGTGCAAGCTTGTGTGTATATGAGTGCAGGTGTGTGTGTACAACATTAGGTGTCAGTCTTGCCCTTCCACCCTTGTTAAGGCCCATCTCTGGGTCAGGCTAGTTGCCCGTGAGCTTCCAAGGACTCTCCCACCTCCCGCCTTCACCTCCCATCTCTCCATAGAAGTGCTGGTACTACAGATAGGTCTCAGTTGGAACTCAGGTCCGCCTGCTTACACTGGAAGTGCTACCCACTGAGCTATCTGCACAGTCCAAGACAGTTTATTAAAGACGAGAAAAGGCATCCCCAAGAATGAGAGCTGGGGGGCTGGAGAGATGGCCTAGCAGTTAAGAGCGCCGACCGCTCTTACAGAGGACCCGGGTTCGATCCCCAGCACCCACATGGCGGCTGAGAACCGTCTGAAACTCCAATTCTAGGAGAACTCCAGTTCCAGGGGAATCCGACACCCTCTTCTGACCTCCGTGGCATTGCACGACACGGGTGCACAAACCTACACGCATATAGTACATTCATACACATACAGAAATTAAAAAAAAAAAAAAAAGAATGAGAGCTGGTCTTGAAAGCTGGGGCAGCACCAAGACTTAAAAGCCTACCTAGTTTGTTTCTAAAATTTTTTTGTTACATTTGATTTATTTTTATTTTATGCGCATAAATGTTTTGCCTGCATGTATGTAAGTGTACCACATATGTGCAGTGTCCACAGAGGTCAGAAGAGGGTGTTGGAACCTCTGGAACTGGAGTTCCAGATGAGTATTAGCTGCCATGTGGGTGCTGGAAACTGAACCCCATCCTCTGGAAGAGCAGCCAGGACCCAGCTGTTTGGCACGTCCCCCCAGGGATCCGCCTGTTCCCACCTCCTATACTGGGATTACAGACACCTGGCTTTCTTTTTTCTGGCTTTTTAAAAATTAATTAATTTATTATTTTTTTATTATTTTATGTGTATGAATGTACTGTCTGCATGTAGGTTTGTGCACCCGTTTCGTGCAATGCTGCGGAGGTCAGAAGAGGGTGTCGGATTCCCCTGGAACTGGAGTTAAAGACAATTCCTAGCTGCCATGTGGGTGCTGGGATTCAAACCTGTGTCCTCTGCAAGAGCAGTTGGTGCTCTTAACCACTGAGCCATCTTTCCAGCCCCAGATACCTGGCTTTTTATGTGGAGCTGAAGACTGAGGTCCCTGTGCTTTTGTGGAGAGCACTTTATGGAACTAGGTAAAACAGTCAGGACAGGAAGGGAAGTCAGATTTCTGGATGGGTCTTTTTTTTTTTTTTAAGTTGGGGATTGGTAACTCTTTAAAAAAAAAAAAGTGCGCCGGCATGGTGGCCCACGCCTTTAATCTTAGCACTTTGGAGGCAGAGGCAGGCGGATCTTTGTGAGTTCAAGGCCAGCCTGGTTTACAGAGCAAATTCCAGGACAGCTGGGGTTACAGGGAGACCCTGTCCAAAAAAAAAGCAAGAAAGCGTAAGGGAATTCTTTTTTTATTAATTTTTTTTATTAATTTTATTTATTTTTTATGTGCATGAGTGTACTGTCTGCATGTAGGTTGGTGCACCCATGTCGTGCAATGCCGCGGAGGTCAGAAGAGGGTGTTGGATTCCCCTGGAACTGGAGTTAAAGACGGTGGTTCTCAGCTGCTACGTGGGTGCTAGGAATCGAACCCAGGTCCTCTGTAAGAGCAGTTGGCGATCTTAACCGCAGAGCCATCTCTCCAGCCTCAACATGAGGGAATTCTAAATGATGGAGAAGGATCCTTAAGTGAGTTGAAGAAAAGAAGCAAGGTGCAGGAAATAAAGGAGCGTCATCACGATGTGTGTAGGTAAGGACATGCAAGAAATAGGTGAAGGCTCTCTCTAGGAAAGGAACCTAGCACTACGGTCTTGAGGAGACTTACTGGTTGTTTGTTTGTTTATTTGTTTGTTTGTCTGTAGTGTCTGGCCTTAGCCTGGTCTACATACGGAGTTCCAGGCCAGCTGGGGCTTTTGTCTCCCTATAGACAAAAGACAAAAGACTAAAGACAAAAAAAAAAAAAAA
>VZQC01015242.1:186503-207985 GCA_009823505.1 Rhizomys pruinosus | reverse complement strand
CAAAAAAAAAAAAAAAGAAAGAAAGAAAGAAAGAAAGAAAGAAAGAAAGAAAGAAAGGAAGGAAGGAAGGAAGGAAGGAAGAAAGTGAGTGGAGAATGCTGACCTCTGGGCTTCACCCATTCACAGAGATGCACTTTGCCATACCAACACACACACACACACACACACACACACACACACACACACACGCACACGCACACGCCAGATCTGAGGACCCTCATTCCAGCCACTGTAAATGTCCTCTTGGAGCATTTGCTCATTCTGGACTGATGTGATCATGTTTCTTTGAGGTCCAGTCTCAATTCCATGTCTTTTTCAAAGCCTTTCCTGCCGACTGGCAAAGTGAGCCCCGCCCACTTTGCTTGCATTGCACTGATAGGCACATCTGTCATAGCCTGTGCACATCACACTGTCTGTACCTTTCTTCTTGCCTTCCTGTCTAAGCATGAAATCTCCACCAAAGCAAGTTCACAGGCTGCCTGGGGTCCCCAGCACCAGGTGTAGCCCAGAGCAGCCCTCCCTCGATAAATACTTGTCTAGTTCTTTGTTGGCTCCTGAACACCATAGCTTAGCACCAGTGGGTGTTATTATATCCATGTCCGATGAATAGATTATCAAAGAATGGAGGAAAGCGTGAAGGAATGATAAAATATGCAAAGAAACTAATGACTGCTCATTGTTGATGCACTCTGGAATGCTTGTCTGTGTGTGAGAACTTCTGCACTCTGAAGGACCCGTAAAGTAGGTTAGAGCCCAGGAATTTTGGCTCTAGGTTTGTGTGAAATTACCACACCCAAGTCCTAATGTTAGTCAAAAATATCATCCACTCTTTAATATTTTTTATCACATTTATTTCTTTGTTTTGTGTATATGTGGGTACCTACATGTGAATGCAACAGCATAGCTGTGGGTTCTGGGGGTTGAACTCGGGTTCAAGCTTGGTGGCAAGCACCTTGTATCTGCAGAACCATTTCCTCAGCCCAGAAATGTCCTCCTCACCATGCTGACTGCACGTGAGAAGCACAGAGCCATCTTCCATCTCCACGAGGGGCCAAAGGAAAGTCTTACTGCTCACACTCAGCACTCCCCTGCAGGATCTGCAGGGACCACTGACACACTCTTCACTGCTCCTTACTGTGGGGCTGGTGGAATCAGCCTTGGGGTCCTGTAGCCAAGGCAGAGGGTCACACGGTGCCAGCACAGAAGACATATATCCATCCGGACTCTGCCCCCCCCACACTTATTTTCTGTGTGAGACTGGACACAGTACTCCATATCTCCAAGGCTTAACTTCTTTTTTTTTAATTTATTTTTGTATGTGTATGAATGTACCATCTGCATGTAGGTTTGTGCAACCATGTCATGCAATGCCGCGGAGGTCAGAAGAGGGTATCGGATTCCCCTGGAACTGGAGTTCTCCTGGAATTGGAGTTACAGAAGGTTCTTAGCTGTCATGTGGGTGCAGGGGATCGAACCCAGGTCCTCTGCAAGAGCAGTCGGTGCTCTTAACCGCTAGGCTATCTCTCGAGCCCCTTGAGTGAAGTTTTGTATGTCACTGACTAGCTTGCATATGTCACCACTCTGCTGTCATTCAGGACAACTGGAACTTTATGATTGAGTGCTATTGACTGCTGGCCTGGCTAATAGGACTCCGAGCAGCAAGCTGGATCTCAGTCATGAATTCAGGATTCTGGGGCTTCAGACTGGGTGTGGGAGGTTGATCTGGGATCAAATGAGGTGGGTGACAGTCAGGTTGGGACTTGGGGTCGTGGAGGGAATTCAGTCACGGTCCAGTCCTTCCTATGGTAATATGCTTAAAATTGGCAATGGGCCACTGGGTCTCTTAAGTAAGATGGAACCACAGAGGGGAAGTGAGGCCACAATGAAGCCCTGATGTCTTGTGTCATTTCAGATGAGGCTTTGGGTTTTGCCTGTGATAGAAAATAATGAGAACTTTCTCTCTGTGTGTCTGCAGGACCCATTGTCATTAAGATGTGCCGGCTCAAGACTCCACAGAGAGGAAGGGCTCCCAGGAGAAGCCCCCTTCTTGCTGGGGCATGCTCTCTCACATGAGGCGGCTCTGAGAAGCCCTGGAAGACACACTTTCCAGGTCCTGAGGCAGGGGCTGGGGGCTGGGGGCTGGGGGCTGGGGGCTGGGGGCTAACCTAGGTTTTCTTAACTGGAGACATCTGAGAACCTGGGGCATGAACTGGGAAGGATGCGGGGAGGGGGATGTTATGTGTGGCAGAGGGAAGGGTGGTGTGACAGTGACAGAACTGACTTGGACCCATGTTGGCATGTTGGCAATCCTGGGCTTTCATGGGAGAACAAAGCCCCACAGGCTGGCCTCGGGGTTGGTTGCAAACCTGACAATGCTAAAGACTGGGAAAGAGTGCCACCTGCTGGCTGCCCGAGGCTGTGACCCTCTTCCCCAGGCAGAAACGCTGGCTTTTGAGAGACCATCTGAATGCCTGTATCTTAGCATTCTAGAAGACTAGCAGCTGATCCCTGGTGAGCCCGAGATTCTGCTCCTCTACCAAGCTGCTGAGGATGAGCAGCTAGAGTGATAACACGCTAGAAAGTTTGGGGAATACAATGATGAGACAGAATCAATCCCTTGATATAGGGAAAGGAGGCTCTTCTATTTTTCTTATCTCTTTCTTTCTTTTCTTTTATTTCTGTCTTTCTTTGATTTTTATTTTTTCGTTCTCTATTCTCTCTCTCTCTTTCTTTCTCTCCTTTCCTTTACCTCCCTCCTCCCTCCCCTCTCGCCCTCCTCTCTTCCTTCCTTTCTTTCTTCATTATTTATTTACAGACAAGGCCTCACTATGTAGCCCTGGCTGGTCTGAATACTCTGTGTGACAGGGGTGGCCCTCCAAACTCACAGACCTCTGCCTGCCTCTGCCTCCACCTTCTGAATGCTGGGATTAAACATGTGCACCACACACCAGTCATTTTTCCACATATAAAATCACCCAACCCCAGATGAAGCCAGGCAGGCAGAATGCTTCTTGGTGAGATGGATCCAAGGCTGTTTTGGAAGAGTTGTCACCTCCAGCACAGGGAGGCAGGGACAGCTGTGGCATGGTACTTAGTACCTGCATTAACTCTGCTTTCCCTAATTCATCCTGGGACATTCATCGTTCACAGCTGACTAGCCACAGGTCCAGACATTCCAAGCAAGGGGAATGTTGGGCTTGCTACTCAAGTGGGAAGTACTTCCAAGTAACCCAGAGGTGTTTCACTAAGAACAATCCCTTGTCCTCTCACTGAGCTCTGAACTGTTTCATGAATGCTAGGCAAGTGCTACTGAGCTACATCCCCAGACCCCCCTCCTTTAAAAACAAACAAACAAACAAACAAACAGAAACAAACAAAAAGCCCAACTTTTCATTTTGAGCAAGTTACCCAAGCAGGCCTTGAACTGTGGTCCTCCTATCTCAGTCTACTAAGAAACTGTAATTACAGACTTGTGCTACTAGGTTGTAGTTTGATTTTGCCATTTTATTGAAGAGCTCTCTCTCTTTCTCTCTCTCTCTCTCTCTCTCTCGCTCTCTATATATTATTAATATATATATATATTATATATTATATTATATTGCATTTATTTTATTTATTTATGTGTATGAAGTATACTGTCTGCATGTAGGTTTTGCACCCATGTCGTGCAATCCGCGAAGTGAGAAGGGTGCTCGGATCCCTGGAACTGGAGTTCTCCTGGAATTGGAGTTACAGACGGTTCTCAGCACCATGTGGGTGCTGGGGATCGAACCCAGGTCCTCTGCAAGAGCAGTCAGCGCTCTTAACCGCTAGGCCATCTCTCCAGCCCCTGAAGAGCTCTTCTAATGACCTCCTCAAATATACACTTTTCTGGAAAGAGATGATTTAGAGTCACTAGTCAGTTCTAAAGCCTTCTGCTCAGGAAGAACCACATAGAATAGGAGCCAGGACTAGATCAGGCCAGTATAAAGGAAAAGAAACTGAGGTTTGCCAGATATGGTGGTGCATGCCTTTAATCCCAGCACTCAGGAGCTACAGGCAGATAGATGGATCTCTGAATTCAAGGCCCACCAGGTCTACACAGTGAGTTCTAGGCCAGCTGGGGCTACAGGGAGACCCTGTCTCAAAAGAAAAAAAAGAAAAGAAAAAGAAACTGAGGCTCAGAAAAGCTGGTGATGGTCTAGGGCCACCCAGGAAGGCCATGGCATCCAGTACTGGTGGCCTTAACTCTGATGTAGCACTCATGAGCCCCCTGCGACACCTGCTGACACCTGCCGCTGATGACTCCATAAACCAGCCCAGAATGGCAAGAGGGGAGGTTCAAGGTAACCCGGGTGTCCTCCCCTTCTCCTGCAGTGTCCTGGGGTAGGCTGGGAACTCCGCCATCCTCCCTGGGAAGCATGAAAGCAGCTTTTACAAAGCGGGGTCTGAGACCCACAGATAGGACCCCTTTGTTGACTGGCTTTCCCTCCCCACTTCCATTCCCTCAGCCTCCAGCATCCCCTTCTTTGAATGGCTGGCTCACACACACTGGAAATTTGCAACACAAATGTCTCTCTCAGCTGAGAGACACTGCCTCAGCCTTTGAGGTCCTTTTAGAACCTGCCTTTCTCTGGGGTGCTTTCTTTCCTCAGCTCAAGCCCCGGACCCCAAGACACAGCCATGGTCCTAATTAAGGCAGGGTTAAAGCGCATTCTGGGAAGGAGCCCGCACGGAGTCCGGAGGCCAGAGCTGTGTGGTGGGAAGCTGCCGCGGGGGAACTGGGCTTTCTTTCCCAGGCCTCTTTCTGTCTTCCTTGCCCCATCCTCTTTCTTGGTGGACCGAGGAATTTACTGCAAACAAAGCTTGTCAACAAGATGGCTCCCAGCTCCCCTAACCCAGCTTTCCAAGCTTGAGTCTGGTATAAGCTCTACCAGTTATCAAGATATCCTTACCTCCTCACTGGGGCTTATGTGCCATGGTCCCCACTGCACAAACTAAGGCTCAGGGAGATTGATTGGCACAGCAGACTGGCTACCCAGGCTAGTGCACATGAGTTAGGCTTCTTCCCCATCCTGTCTGACCAAGTACGTTGGTTTTAAATGACTTTTTCCCAATTCTTTAAAATTATTATTTTTTTGTATTTTATGTGTATCAGTGTTTTACTGCATGTATGTAAATGCACCCATGTCATACAATGCCAACAGAGGCTGAAAGAGGGTGTCATATCCCCTCAAACTGAAGTTACAGATGGTTAGCTGTCTTATGGGCACAGGGATTCAATGTCCTCTGCAAGAGCAGCCACTGCTCCTAATCACTGAGCCATCTCTGCAGCCCAGTTTCCCCCAATTCTTAGAGCACTTTTTGTGTGTTTTGAGAGATATGTGTCTCCATAGCCCTTACAAGGCACCGAAGAAAACAAGTGTGGGTCCCCCTTTCTCAAGGCCCAAATGCAGTGCAGAGGGAAGAGGCTAGTTCTCTTCCATAATAGTAGAAATCGGATCTTGCCCTCAGGACAGCTAATCCAAAGTCCTCTGTAGAGAGCCTAACCAGGTGTTTACCAGGGATTTGTAGGAAATAAATACTCATTTAAGAACTGGCAGAAGAGTGCTTTATCACCACTGATGGGAGTGTGGATGGTACAACTTTGAAATAGAGTTTGGAGGTTCTTCCTCTCTGCTTCTTTTGTATATGGAGATAGATGATAGATAGATAGATAGATAGATAGATAGATAGATAGATAGATATAGATAGATAGATATAGATAGATAGATATAGATAGATAGATAATACATATATTTGAATTTTTGAGCAGGTATGCCCATGCCACAGCACACCTGTGGAGGTCAGAGAACAACTTTCAGGAGTTGGCTCTTTCCTTTCACCGTGGGTTCCAGGGATGGAACTTAGATCCTTTTTTTTCTTTTTTTTGAGACAGGGTCTCCCTCTAACCCCAGATGGCCTAGAATTCACTATGTAGACTAAGCTGGCCTCAATCTCACAGAGATCTACCTGCTTCTGCCTCCCAAGTGCTAGGATTAAAAGTGTATATTAGTGTTTTTTCCTGAGTGTATTTGAGCATGATGCACATGCAATGCCAGCAGAGGCCAGAAGAGGGCATCAGATCACCTGGAATTGAATTTAACTGACAGTTGTTAGCTGCCACTGGGTGCTAGGAATTGGACCCAGTCCTCTACAAGAGCACCGAGTGATTTTAACTCATCAAACATCTCTCCAGCCTGGAACTCAGGTTCTTGTACAGCAAACACTTTCTCCCACTGAACCATCTCACTCTTGGCAGTTTCTTAAAATGTTAAACATTCTCCTATGGCACAACCCAGCCATTCCACTCCTAGGTACCCAGCTAAAGGTCATGGAAGTGTCCTTTCTTACTAAATCTCACCCATAAAATAAACCTCAGCATGAATCTTAGGTTATAGCTTCCAACTAGAATAAACTTCAATGTCCCCTCAAGCTGAGAGGATAAATTGTCATTCATTGTCAGAAACAGATTATTGATACATAGACCTATGTGTGCACAAGCCAATGACACAGGGTTGGGGGGGAGTACCTATCTTATGGTTCCATTATATAAATTCCTAGCAAAGGGAAAACTACAGACATGGAGAGCAGGTAGGACTTGCCTAGGATTTGGAGAGGGAGTGGAGAAAACAGCAAATGGGCTGGAGGGGACTTGAGGTGAGTTGAGTTCTGAGACGGTTGTGGCAATGGTGGCACAGGTGTTACAATTATGAAAGCCCAGGGACTAGAGATTTAGAGAAGTGAGTTAGGGGGGCGTAGCTGAGGGCTCCAGCATCTGCTTAGTTTGCATGGAGCCCTGGGTTTGATTTCTATCTGGAAAGGAAAGGAGAAAGGGAAGGGAAGAGAACGGAAGGGGAGGGGAGGGGAGGGGAGGGGAGGGGAGGGAAGGGAAGGGAAGGACAAAGGAAAATGAGCTTTTCGATACATGAATTACACTTTACAACAGGTAGGCCACTCTTAGGAGACCCTTGGCTTGGTGTGGGGCTCCCAATTTGGCAGTCAGTCTTTGAGTGCTAGCATACCTGACCAGTTCTGCCTGGCTGGCTGCAGCCTCATTGTGCCTCTGTTGCCTCTTCTTGAAAGGACAGGACCAGCGATGGCCACTGCTAACTTTTTTTGCACATGTGTATGAATGTACTGTCTGCATGTAGGTTGGTGCACCCGTGTCGTGCAATGCCGTGGAGGTCAGAAAAGGGTGTCGAATTCGCCTGGAACTAGAGTTAAAGACAGTTCTTAGCCTCCATGTGGGTGCTGGGAATTGAACCCAGGTCCTCTGCAAGAGCAGTCAGCTCTCTTAACCACTGAGCCATCTCTCCAGCACCCTCTCTACATTTTTATTATTTAGCTAGGGTCTCTCAGTGAACTTGCAGCTCACTGATATGGCTGGACTGACTGGCAGGGAGCTCTAAGGATCCTCTGGGCTCCACCTCCCCAGTGCTGGAATTACAGGTGCCCACTGTCACACTCGGCTTTTGCTGTGGGTACCGGGGATGTGAACTCAAGTGTTCCTGCTTGTACTGGAAGCGTTTTACTAGCTGAGTAACACACCCACACTTCCTTTTGAGCTAAAGTTTTCTATATTGTCCAACCTGCCCTAGAACCCCTGGGCTCAAGCAATCCTCCTGCCTCAGCCTTCCAAGTAGTTGAGACAACAGGTATATACCCAATGTCTAACTAAGCCCATTTATAAATCTATTTTATAGACAATGGTTACATAGATTTCCAAAGAAGAGAAATTTTTAAAAAGTTTGAAAGTTATTCCCAGGTATAGAAACTGAGGCCTGGAGGGTGGAAATAACTAGCAAGGGTCACAGAGGGCATGATTGACAGGCACTGGAGGGGAGGCAGGTCTCCGGCTTTGGAGTAGAACCCCCTACACTGATCCACAGAGCCACACAGGAAGCCAGAACTTTCACATCAGACACTTTTATGACCTTCTTAAGGATTCCTTAGCTAGGGGCTAGAACAATCTGGAAACAGAACAATGCTCCCAAGGTCCCATCTCTTCTTTCTCCCTCCATATTTCTGAAGCAGCTATGGTGTTGGGCTGTCTTGACACACGTCAGAGGTTGTTCCCAGGGTCAGCTGTCAAAAGTCAGTCCATGATGGCAGCCAGCGTAAATCAAACAGAAGAAAATTCTGATAATTGGAAGACAAGGGAGAAAGTGAACAATTTTCTCACTAAAGGGGGAAAAAAAAACCCCCAAATACTTACTGGTAATGCTGTCTACCCTAAAATGAGATAAGTTACATTCAGCCAAAACAGAATTACATGAACTTGAAAAGGCACATCTATCTTAGAGAATAAAGAAAGCCATAATGTTCCAGTGTTGTGAATATTCCAAATACGAAAGTAGAAATGTTAGTCTTTATTTTTCTTGGAATAATTGTACAACTTTGTACTTTGCTCGCTGACTCAAAGATAAAGGGAAAGTTCAGTAGGAATCTTAATTTGTGAGGGAGGAAAACCACTTTTCCCTATTAGTCCGTGTGGTGCTAAAAATGGTGCTCAGGTTGACTGGTACGTAATTGACTCTCTGACGCTGACATCGATTAGGAAAATGAAGGTATAAATGGAGTGCCACGCAGCCACTGGAGCAGACATCCAGCCTGAGAGGTCCGGGGAACCAGCGCAGGGCCTCGTGGTAGACGGTCGCCTGTCACAGCGGAGGTAAGAAGGAGAGATCTTTTGGGGCTGGGCTGGATGGGGCAAAAAAAGTTGGTGTGTCACCAACTAACAGACACCAAGTCAAATGTCTCATGGCCAGCTTCTGTGCCCACAGACCAGTGAGGGCATGTGGTACCCACTCTGGGTACAATGACCCCTTCCTAGAGGCTCTGGGATGTGTTTTTGGTGGTTGGTGCCATTTGGGGACTGTGGTTGAAGGCATGGGACTTGAACATGTGGAGAAGCAGCAGAAAACAGTTGCAGGAGTTGGCAAGCAGTGAGGGAGGTCTTTGAGAGGCTCCTTGGAAGGTGTGGGGTAGGCTCGTGGGGAGAGATGTGAGCTGGCTCGATTTTTCTGACAATGACAAGACTCAGCCAAGCATGGAAAAGGACTCCAGTGGCTGTGCAGATCAATACAGTTTATTGATCACCCAGAACAGACTCAGTGTAATTGCCTGGAAATTGATAACATTTTGCTTTCTCCCTCAATTACAGTCATGTTCTTTGCTCTAATTTTTAGTCAAAATTACTGGGTTTTGGAAGCTTCTATTTCCCCATGCCTGGCCCTGCTCCTTGCATGAATAGTCCTGAAATGTTTAATTTTTCCATCATAAACTACCTCAAATCCTTCTTTTGAACATGCCTGCTCACTGAAAACTTAGATCTGGGAAGTGTGGTTCAGTGGTCGAGCATTTGCATGGTCTTGGGTTCCATCTCCACCACTATAAAAACATGCAAAGATTTTTTTAACTTGGAACACTTGGTGGGATGGTTTCAGCAATAGAGTAGAATCTCAGTGCTTTGGGGTTCTGAGCTGCAAAGCAGAACAAGCAACAAAGGTAACAGACTTCCACCTGAAGTTTTCCTAGAACCCTTGATCAGGTGGGTACTTAAGACTCGACCTCCTCTGGCATTAGCTACAAACGTGTCTGTAGAATTCTCAGGGAGCCTGTGGCAAGTGGCTGACAGAAGGTGTCAAATGGTGGGGATCAGGGCTCCTTTCTCCCATGCATGAGACCCCCATCTGTGTCTAAGCCAAGAATTAGCCCTGCCAAAAGCCGGTACTCAAACAACGTTTCTTCACAAAGGTATCAGTGAGGTCTGGGAAATGGGATTTTAACTGCTTAGATTGCCCTGTGTACTTGCCTGTCCACGGCTACTCTATCCTTGAGCATACAACCTCTGTTCCTATCCTTGAGGACATAACCTCTGTCCCTGAAGGCTGGATAATTCTTGTTCTACTGGTCTAACCCCAAGGATTAGGTTTGTATAGCCCAGGGCTTGCTGTGGAGACTGGACCCACCCCTGGGGCAAAAGGCGAGTGTTGAGAATCCTGTTTGACTGGACTGCACAGTGACAGGGTCTCATTAGGAAGGAGCTGGGCGTTAGTCTGCTAATAACATAACATATGACTGTTTCTCCCAAAGTCTGCTCTCTAATGAGGTTATTTTCAACTGTTCAACACCACTGGGGGCAGAGAGAGATGCCAATCAAGCAGGTGTTCCCGATTGTTCCCCCTTTGAGTTCCTGGGAGGCCTCATGACAAAGAACAAAAGCTTTCCATTTTTTTTTCAGAACCTTTTCCCATGTGCAGGTGACAAACTCTGAAGCCCCTATGAATAGCAAGGGCTGTGAATGGTGTATTTTGTATGCCTCTGGAGCAGGAGGAAGTCTGCTGGCCTGAGAGATAGAGGCCACTCTGAAGCTGGAAGACTGTGGATAAAGGTCCTTCCTCCTCCTCCATGGCTTCCTGGCCATGACAGTACCTGCTCTGAACAGTGGTGAGAGGGCGAGGCAGGACACGCCATGGAGTGGGACTGGGGTCCCCTGCATGAGCTCTAGGGAGCAGGGCAGGAGGAAAGAGGTGAGAGAGAGTGGAGGGAAGGGGAGGATCTAGGCTTCATTCCGGAAGAGTTAGAGAGCCAAGGGTTTCTCGGGAGGGAATATTAGGGGAGAATGAGACATAAAAAAGGTGAGAAGCCAGGGTGTTGTGGGGAGGCAGAGCACCCCAGTGGCTTCTGCCTAGAAAATACTGATTATGGAGAGACCTGGCCCAGCTGGGAAAGGAGTGGCCTTTAGCGATGTGATGTGGTGTGAGGAGGACAGAAGAATGCAGGTCCTTGGCCCCAGGAGCAAGGCCTAAATCAGATGGGAACAGTCCTGAAAGGCCTGGCATGGTGCAGACGCTCTGGGTGGACAGAAGGTGGCAGAGGCTCTTGTTTTCCAGAGCCCCTGTCCTTACCAGAACTGTAAGGCTTACCAAGTATGGCCGTGCACGGCTTTACAATGGTCTTCATTAACTGGGCGATGCCATCATGGCGTGACATCGAATGAGCCACAGAAATATGGCTAAATTCTCCTCACTGCCCTGTCCACTTGGACCTTCCTCTTAAAGCCTGTATAACCTGGGACCACTGCCAGTGGTAGAACAAATATTTGGTCAGTGGTGGAGCAAAATGTTGTGCGTTGGTGCATGGCTGTATTGGAAGGATAAGAAGCTTTGTATGACGTATGCAGATGAGCAATCAGAAAGGCCTGGAAATGATCTGGCTTGGAGGTAGTGAGCTCCCTTTTGCTCGCTGGTAACAAATGCTTCTGCAGAAGGAACTAGAGGACTTCCTGGGGTGGGGTGGGGGCACATAGCCACAAAGGTTGACCACCAACGCCTGAGCAGGTGCTCCCTCTATCCGGGAGGCATATGAGGCTCTCCACCTACAGAGAGTAGTACCCAGGATGCTCCCTGAGGGCCAAGGCACCCCTGGGATAGAGGAGAGTAGGGTCTGCAGGAGCGTGATGCCCTCAGAGGACAAATGAACCCAGGCAAGCATGGTGGGTTGGGCCAGTACTAGCCCTGCCTGCAGAATCAGCCCTCAGTGGGATTGGGGAGAGGGAGAAGTGGAGTCTCACAGGGCAGTCACGGGAATGGACAGACACTGCCCTCTTCGGGACCAGTCAGATCCCCTAAGCACATATCCTGTTGCAAGAGACCCAGCTCCCAGGTGGCCTGCGACTCCACACCAGGGCAGGCCTCGGCTGACATTGTGCACTTTCCTGAGCCAAAGCAGCACTTCTAGTAATTGCAGAGCATGGTGCTAACAGGCCCCAATTAAGGGTAATTACATAGTCTATGAGAAGATTCTGCCACACTGTCTGCCTCTCTCTCCCCTAGTCTCTCTCTTTCAGGGCTGAAATTTCTCAATGAAATCTGAATATTTTGCCAGGTGGGTGGCACATGCCTGTAGTCCTAGCACTCAGGAAGCTGAGATGGGACAATTAGAGTTCGAAGTCAGCCTGGGCAACATAGTGAATTCCAGGCTGGCCTCAGCTATGTTTCCAGACCCTGTCTCAAACCGTCCCCATACCAACCTAACCTCCAAAATTTAAGCTTCTGGAACAAGACTTACAATAATTCTCCCTTCCCTCCAACTCCACACAAAATGAAGCCACATGAATTTACCCTCAAAGTGAAAAATTAGGTGACCACAGTAAAGGTTTCTATAGAGTTCCTGATGTGCCACCTACTCCCTCAGGGACTTCATCTCACCTGATGCTTAGGCAGGGGATGGTTATTATCTTAATTTTATAGTTGGGGAAGCTGAGGCTCAGAACCATTAAGGCACTTGGTTCTACGGACACAGCTAGCAAAAGCAGAATCAAGATTTTAAAAAAATATGTTTTTAAATTTTATTTTATTTCTTAATTCTGTATATGTTGGGGAGAGGTTTGTACAGGAGCTTTTGGAGTCTGGAAGAAGGTGTTGGATCACCTGGAGCTGGACTGACAGGTGGTTGTAAGCTATCTGATATGGTTTCCAGGAACTGAACTCAGGTCTTCTACAAGAACAGCAAGTGCTCTTAACTGCTGAGTCATCTCTGCAGCCCCCAGACTCAGGATTTCAGGTCAAGTTTGACTGAGATGTACCACTTTCTGCTCCCTACTGTTGGTAGATGGGGGTGTTGTAGGATTGGCAATAGAGGAAGATGCTGTCTCCTCTTGTCTCTAACCTAGTTTTTTTGTTTTGTTTTGTTTTTTTTCCTGAGACAGGGTCTACCTGTAGCCCCAGCTGTCCTGGAACTCACTCTGTAGAGCAGGTTGGCCTTGAACTCACAGAGATCCGCCTGCCTCTGCCTCCTGAGTGCTGGGATTAAAGGCGTGCACCAGGGGCTGGAGGGATGGCCTAGCGGTTAAGAGCGCCGACCGCTCTTACAGAGGACCCGGGTTCGATCCCCAGCACCCACATGGCGGCCGAGAACCGTCTGAAACTCCAATTCCAGGAGAACTCCAGTTCCAGGGGAATCCGACACCCTCTTCTGACCTCCGCGGCATTGCACGACACGGGTGCACAAACTTGCATGCAGACAGTACATTCATACACATACAAAAAATAAATAAATAAATAAATAAATAAATAAATAAATAAATAAAAAAGGCGTGCACCACCAGCTTCTAACCTAGTTTTATTACATCCACTGGTTCTCTGTTCAGCCTGGTGAAGAGGTCAGTGTGGCTTCATAGCCTTTTACAGACTGGGAAGACAGAGCTGGGGACCCAAGCTCTTTTGCCTACCACACAGCTTCCAAAGAGCCCAGCCCAGCACTGAGCACCCTGAGGCTATACCTACTGTGCCTTCCTGCTCTTTTGCAGGTACCACCCAGGGGTGAAGGATGCCACTCTGGGTGTTCTTCGTGATCCTCACCCTCAGCAGTGGCTCCCACTGCTCACTACCCCCCTCGCTGCCCTTGAGGTAAGTACTGCAGATTCCTGCACCGTCCAGCCTTCCCTGCTGTGGAGTGGGAGGAGGTAGAGGGTGGGGACTTGAGCCATCAGCTGCCCCCTGGCTATTTCTTCAAGCTGCCCACTGCTCATCTCAGGCAGAGACTAGTTACTGAGGCCCAGAAGTCACCCAGCCAGGCTCTGAGTCTCTCTAGGGACAAAGAAGACACAGGACAGCAGAGAGATGGCGCTGAGATATAGTTGGTGTGGCTCCCACCATGCACCTGGTCCTACCCTGACCTTTGACTCCTTTACATAGGATGCGGCGCTATGCAGATGCCATCTTCAACAACAGCTACCGGAAGGTGCTGGGCCAGCTGTCTGCCCGCAAGCTGCTGCAGGACATCATGAGCAGGCAGCACGGGTAAGTACGCTTCTTCTCACTTCTGTGTCAGAGTTGGGACGGCCTGGTGCAGAAGGCAGGGTCTCTTCCCTGACACAGGAGCTAGAATTGCTGGACTTTGCACAGCCAAGCACCCCAGGTCAAGCCTCCACTTACTATGTGCACACCTACTATGTGCCTCTCCTTTGGGTCCAGCAGTAACAGTGCTGATGGCTGCAATTCCCATTTGATCAGGACTCCAGCTCAGAAACAAAGCCTGGATAAGCAGACATGTCCAAGTACTGGAAACCCATCCAGGGCCGGCCACTATTAGTTTCTTCTTGGATCTTTACCGCATTGGACAGACCCACATGTCATCTTTAAAGGGTGCGTAAGGAATGGTCAAGCAAAGATCCAAACAGCTGACTTTGTGACAGTGGTTATTTTGAAAACCCTTCAAACATAAAATAGATACAGTAGTTGTCTAGAGTCAACAGTTCCTAACCTTTTATCATTCTACTCTAGATCAAGAGCTAGAGACAGAGGCCTATGTGTGCACACCTGAGCACATATACATTTAATATGATGACAGGGTGCCATTTTAGTTAATTGATTAATTTTTTTTTGAGACAGGGTCTCCCTGTAGCCCCACCTGGCCTGGAGCTTGCTATGTAGACCAGGCTGGCCCTGAACTCACACAGATTCGCCTGCCTCTGCCTCCCAAGTGCTAGGATTAAAGGTGTGCACCACCACACCCAGCTTAAAGACAGTTCTTAGCTGACATGTGGGTGCTGGGATTCAAACCCGGGTCCTCTGCAAGAGCAGTCAGTGCTCTTAACCTCTGAGCCATTTCTCTAGCCCCAATTAATTAATTAATTATAGGCAGGGTCTCTTGTAACCCCCACTGACCTCAAATTAACTATTGAGCCAACAATGAGCCCGACCTTCCGATTCTCCTGCCTCCATGTCCTGAGTGCTGGGATTTCAGATGTGGATCACATGCTTGGTTTTAGAGGACATTTCAGGGGAGATTTCTGCAACTGTGTAAATTTCCATGCTATGCCTTTCACGATCATATGACCCCCCACCCCCCACACACACACCAGTGATGCTGAATGTGAGTGTGTTGTGTAGAAGAATCCATCTCACATCCGGTCCTGGGGTAGTAAAAACACATCCCTGACTGTACATCTGTCCAACAGAAACCTTGCTGCTTCTCTTTTCCTAACCCATAGAGAGAGGAACCAGGAGCCGGGATTAAAGGTACGGTTTGACAGGCAGGCAGACAGCATGTGGGCGGACCAAAAGCAAATGGCACTGGAAAGCATCTCGGTGGCCCTGCTGAAGAAGCACCGGTATGTATATGTATGTATGTGTATGTATGTGTATGTATGTGTATGTATGTGTATGTATGTGTGTATGTATGTGTGTGCATGTGTGTATATGTGTGTATGTATGTGCATGTATGTGTGTATCTGTGCATGTACGTGTATGTGTGTATGTATGTGTGTATGTATGTGTGTGTATGTATGTGTATGTGTGTATGTATGTGTTGTGTGTGCATGTGTGTATATGTGTGTATGTATGTGTGTATCTGTGTATGTACGTGTATGTGTGTGTATGTGTGTGTATGTGTGTATGTATGTGTACGTGTGTATATGTGTGTATGTGTATGTGTGTGTATGTGTGTATGTGTATGTGTGTATGTATGTATGTATGTGTATATGTGTATGTGTGTATGTATGTGTGTGTATGTGTGTGTATGTGTGTATGTATGTGTACGTGTGTATGTGTGTATGTATGTGTATGTGTGTATGTGTGTATGTGTATGTGTGTATGTATGTATATGTATGTATGTGTGTGTATGTATGTGTATATATGTATGTGTGTATGTATGTGTGTGTATGTATGTGTGTGTATGTATGTGTATGTATCGGGTGGGGAGAAAGGAGGAGTCCTGGGGACTTCAGAGGCTTCGTGCCCTCTGAGTTTCCCAGAAAAGGAAAGAACTACCTCCTCTCTACAGGTGTGGGGCTTTGTCTGCCAAGAAAAGGGAGAACACAGCTCCTCCATGCACACACACACACCAACACCAGGGGCAGGAAATGTGTGGTGGGAACTGTACATTAGTCACTGTGGTGTATCCAGTAGAACAAGAGGCTAGGCTCAGTGTCTGTGCCTGAAAACATGAATGGTTCTTGTATAGGTCGCAGACCCTGAATCCAACAGGTGTCCTAAGGGATTGCATTGTGGGTGATGTGAGGGGTGCACCCTGGATCCCCTGTGAAGCCCACAAATCGTCAATGCCCAAGACAGGCTAGCTTTCCCATACTTGTGGTTGGCTAGTATATGCAGAGCAATGTCGTCAGAAGGAGAGCTGCTCACGGCAGTCAGTCCCCGTCTCACCGCAGTCTGCAGTCTGTCTCACCGCAGTCTGCAGTCTGTCTCACGGCAGTCTGTCCCTGTCTCACGGAAGTCTGTCCCCTTCTCACGGCAGTCAGTCCCCATCTCACGGCAGTCTGTCCCTGTCTCACAGCAGTCTGTCCCTGTCTCCCGCCCACAGCATGGCCTCATTTCCTCCCTGCAAAGGAACAGGTGAACTCTGATCCCCTCTGGGGTCCCAGAGAATCTAGGACTATTGTCAGTGAGAAGGGTCCACCCAGTGCCACTCACCTGGGACAGGATAATCTCCCCTCTAGCTTTTCCCAGACTGTCCTGGGCAGTGCGGTTCCCAGGACAACCAATCCTGGGAAAACCAGCTTTGTTCTGCAGGTTAACAGCCAGCCCTTCACAAAACAGAAAGGAAGAGGCCTGAACAAAGACCTCTGGGGGTCTGAGAGAAGTTGGGGTTGGTGGCTCAAGGGTGTAATCCCAATATTTGGGAGGCTGACACAGGAGGATTAAGAGTTCAAGGCCAGCCTGAGCTACTGTTTGAGAGCCTGTCTCAAAACAAACAGTGGGCAGAGGAGAGCGATTTGACTCACTCACTTATGCTGTCCTCCCTCACAGGAAGTTGCCATCGGTTTAGCTGTTCTCTCGCCTCTCTAACAGCCACCCAGTGGCTACCATGTCAGGCCCTGGGCTGGGGATCCACAGTCAGCGGGACAGGGGTAGACTTTTCATGGAGTCCATACCACACAGAAGCAGTCAAAATCCACACCTGTTCTTGTGCAGTCAGTCATTTAATTTGTGATCGATAGAAAGGGTCGCAGTAGTAAGTGATGGATGTTTGGTGAGGAAGAAGCTGACCCTGTTGCAGCTACAAGCCGCCTCTTCAAAGGAGAAGTTACCAGTCCAGGCTCTCAGTGGGAGCAGGCTAGGGCCGGGATTAAGACTGGACTTCACATTACTGGTGCCCGTGAGCATCCTTCCTGCCACTGCCTGCTGCCTCTGGGTACCCAGATGGCTGGCTCTGGTCCTAGAGCCCCCATTATTTTGGTGACTCATGCTTACTGTGGTACCTGGATTGAGATTCTCTTTCTTTCTGTGCAGGAATTCCCAAGAATGAAGTCTTCACTGGAGGCTTGGGCCACCCACACCCCAGCACACTGGATCCAGTTACTCCTACTTCGGCTCTGATATACTTTTTCCTCTGTAAAGACAATAAAATCCCCCCATTCTGATCTGTATTTTGGTTTTCCTTTATCTTCAGTGGAGTTGTTTTTTTTTTTTATGTTCTTTATGTAATTACCTCTCCAAGGGTGGTTTCACAGGCCATAACAATAAACATAACAATAGCTGGGGCTAGGGAGATGGCCCAGTTGGCAAAGTGCTTGCTGTACAATCCTGAAGACCTAAGTTCAATTCCTGGCACCCCTATACAAACAGGCATGGTAACAAACGCCTGTAATCCCAGCAATGGGGAGGTGAAGACAGGTGGATCCCTGAGGCTCACTGGCCAACAAGCATAGCCTAATCTGTGAGCTCCAGGTTTCAGTGAGAGACCTCTGTCTTAGAACACAAGGTGAATGGCTACCTAGGAACCACATCCAGAGTTAAACAATCAATCAATCAATCAATCAATAAATAACCGGGCTGGAGAGATGGCCTAGCGGTTAAGAGCACCGACTACTCTTGCAGAGAACCCGGGTTCGATCCCCAGCACCCACATGGCGGCTAAGAACCGTCTGTAACTCCAATTCCAGGAGAACTCCAGTTCCAGGGGAATCCGAGACCCTCTTCTGACCTCCGCGGCATTGCACAACACGGGTGCACAAACCTGCATGCAGACAGTACATTCATACACATACAAAAATAAATAAAATTAAAAAAAAATTATCTACCACGGGACCAGGGATGTAGCTCAGTGGTAGAACTTCTATCTAGTGTGTATGAGACCCTAGGTTCAATCCCTATCACCACAAAGAAAAAAAGAAAAAAAGAATCGGCCACAGCAAATATATAAAGTCATTAATGCTAGAATGTAGCAATTTTACTGATCTACACTTCAACAGTGGCCCAAATAAGACTTTCATAACCTTATGAAAATATACAGTACAGCTTTAAAAAGTTAAGGAAATTGGGGCAAAGGGTAAATAAGGGTAGGTGAGAGGTTAGATCCAGAAAGCACGCTGGGAGAATGTCAGTCATTGTGTCTTATGCTAAGAATAACCCAGCACCATCACTTTCCCCAAAATGTGGCTGCTGCTTCATGCTGTTTGTCACTGATGGGCCTTGTCCTCTCTTAGACTTGGCTCTTCTGGCCTGCATTAGGAATGGATTGCGAGTTTGTCCTTTGTTTTGTTGGTTGTTTCCCCCTCTAACAGACAACCTAACAGCAACTGGGACAAAAGAAAACTGACTTGAGCTTTTAAAACAAAAGATTGTGAGGAGNAAAAAAAAAATGGGGCCAAGAAGAGGGGTGGGAGCGGGGTCCTGGGATGCATAATTTTTGTCCAGTGTGTGTATACAAAGGCACCAAGGTCGACAAAGTGGAATAAAGACCTGAAGGGAGACAGAGAATAGACTTGGTGTATGTAAGGCATCACAATGACCAAAATACCCAACAGAACAACTTAAGAGAAGGAAAGACTTATTTGGATAGAGTTCAAAAACTGGAGAGGAATCAAGATGGACTCTAGGGTTTGGAGGTTTGGGGCACTGGAAGGAGCTGTGCCTTACCAGCTTTGGGACTGGGTTCAGATAGGCTGAGTCTGAGATGCCTCTAACAGGACCAGATGAGGAGAGCGTGTGGAATGCGGATGCACACCCTCCCCAAGTCTGAGCAGCTGTCCTGGGAAAGCTGTCACTGTTTAGAAGATCTTTCATGTCAAAGGATAGAGTTGGGACAGTAAAGAATACAAAAGAATATAGAAGTGTAAGTGTTGACTCCCTGCACATCTTAAAGTCTGGGAAAAAAGATGAGGGTGCAAGTAGAAGGGAGGTGACAGAAACACCACTCGAGAAATCTCAGAAACCAGCTAACGAAGGGTTTCGAGAAGGGTCTGGGGAGCCAGGGTGGGGGTCATGCCTAGAATCCCACACAGGAGGTGAAAGCAAAGGGACCAGGAGTTCATGGTCCTCCTCACCTACATGGTGAGTTCCAGGCCAGTCTGAACTATACGGGGGGGACCCTGTCTCAAAAATAAAAACAACCCCCTCAACAACAATAAACAAAAGGAGGGAGTGGGGCTGGGCTGTGGCTCGGTGGTAGGGGAGGACCTGCCTGGAATCATCGTCTCTGCAGCCCGAGTCTAGACCTGGCTGTCCTCAAAATGGGGCCACTACAGAGTGAGATGGGTGCTAAATGTAAACATTGGATTTCAAAGGCTTAGAGTAAAAAAAACATGCAAACTATCTCCATAATATCTCTGTATGTATCACACTAACAGTATTGTTTTAGATATGTTGGATTAAATATAAAATATATGCAATTAGTTTCACTTTAAAAATTTTTTATTTATTTATTCATGTGTGTGAATGTACTGTCTGCATGTAGGTTTGTGCACCTGTGTCGTGCAATGCCTCGGAGGTCAGAAGAGGGTCTCGGATTCCTCTGGAACTGGAGTTCTCCTGGAATTGGAGTTACAGACGGTTCTCAGCTGCTATGTGGGTGCTGGGGATCGAACCCAGGTCCTCTGCAAGAGCGGTCAGCGCTCTTAATCGCTAGGCCATCCCTCCAGCCCCAATAAATAAATTTTTTAAAATTTATTTTTCTCTTTTTAAATTGTGGCTACTGGAAAGTGTACCATTGCCTATGTGCTTTGTACTATATTGCCTTTGGGCAGCACTGATAGCAAGCATTCTTAATAAAGATTTTCCTCTAACTGGAGGTTTGTGTATTTTGTGTATTTGGGCTAGAGATATAGCTCAGCCAAGCACGCACAAAGTCCTGAATTTGATCCCTAGAACTGTGTAAAGCACGCACAATTCTACATGCCTATAATTCCAACACTCAGGAGGTGGGGGCAGGAGGGTCAGAAATTTAAGGTCGTCCTCGGTTACATAATGAATTCCAGTCCCATCTGGGCTACTTAAGACCCCAGTCTCAAAAAAAAAAAGGAAAAAGGTATTTTATTGTAAGTAAATTAAGCTTTGAAAAATGACAACTGTGAAGCCTAGGTGATGGAACATTTGATTAAAAGTGCAGAAATAACCACGGCACTTTCAGATGGATGGCTGGGAACCCCCTTGGTTCTTCCAGCCTAGTTCACTGCCAGCAGGGAAGGGAAGCACTTGACCTCAGTCCTGAGAAGCCTGCAGCCAGGTCTCCTGTCTCCCAGCACCAGGGCCTTGAAAGACCACCTGCTCCCCCCTGAGAACCTAGGCAAGGAATGGGAAGCGTGGGAAACACACTGCAGGAGGCCACCCGATGGCTGGGCAGGGAAACAAAAGACCTTGCAAAAGAGAAGACAGGCCACTGAGGGCAGGCTGTCCACGTCAGCTCAGGGAGGTGGAGAGGCAGGAGGCCAGGAGCCTGCCAAGGCCCGAGACAAAAGGGGAGCCGGGCTGAATAGGGGGGACGCACAGCCCCTCCTGCCTCCCTCCTGGCCCCACCTGCTCATCTCTTTCCTCGCCCTGTCCCAACAAAAGCAAAAACCCAAGGCTCTCTCAGTTTCAATTAGTTTTTCAAATGAAATAATGACCGCTGGGACCTGCTGGTACTTGTGGGTTTCGAGGTGAATACAATTATAGAGGCCAAAACCATCACAGCAACCCTGGGCTTTATCTCCATTAATAGAGACACTAATGGCAGCTTAAAAACCCCTCATCCCGGGAACTCCCCCTCCCCTGAGGGTCCCACTTAAAATGAGGGCTATTGTTTTCCCACTAAAGAGGTACTCTAATCAATGGAGGGCTTGTCCCTTTCATGTTTGTATTAATTTAGAGTTTGAAGACAGGCTCCCATCCATTGCTCCCCACAATGACTCTCTGGAGGAGGCAGAGTTCACTGGCCGGCTGCCCACCAAGGTCAGCTGACTGGTCCCAGGTCACACAACTGGGAGGTGAAGCTGGAGTCTGATGGGTATGGGAGTTGAGAGTGCTTTTTTTTTTTTATTTTATTTTATTTTATTTTTATTTCTGTATGTGTATCAATGTACTGTCTGCATGCAGGTCTGTGCACCCATGTCGTGCAATGCCGCGGAGGTCAGAAGAGGGCGTCAGATTCCCCTGGAACTGGAGCTCTCCTGGAATTGGAGTTTCAGATGGTTCTCGGCCGCCATGTGGGTGCTGGGGATCGAACCCGGGTCCTCTGTA
>VZQC01015242.1:175159-186399 GCA_009823505.1 Rhizomys pruinosus | reverse complement strand
AAAAAAAAAAAAAAAAAATGCATTCCAGGGCTGTGCCTGGTGACTCATGCCTGTCATCCCAGTACTAGGGAGGAAACACAGGCAGGGTGCTCATGAGTTTCAGGTCACCCTGGGCTACAGAGGGGGACCCTATCTCAAAAAAAAAAAAAAAAGGATTTATTAACTAACGTAGGGACTAAGGAGATGGTTTAGTCAGTGAAGTGTTTGCTGTGCAAGCATGAAGACCTGAATTTTATCCCCAGCACCCATGAAAAAAGCCACCGGGTGTGGTAGTGCACTCTTGTAACCAGCATTGGGGAAAAGGAGAAAGGCTCACTGGCCAGCAGCCTAGCCCCCTTGACCAGGATGGTTATCAAGGAAGAACACTTGAGATTTTTCCTCTGGCTGCCCCAGGCATACACATACGCATGTGCGCACGCGTGCATTCTGTACCCTAACCTACCAACCCATCACAGCCCCACCTAGCCTACCATAAACAAACCCAAGCACATTTAGCCTATGGCTAGGCACAATCGTCTGACACAAAATTTATTGTATAAGAGAAAATGTTGACTATCTCATATAACTTATTGAACACTGTGATTTGGATTTGATGGCATCTGGTCCTTATAATGCCCTCTGTGGCATTGTTTCCATTTTTACTAATGAGTATCTATGTTGTGTATTGTTTGTGTGTTTGTGCATATAAGCTCAGCACCCATGGAGGCCGGAAGAGGGCATTGGATCCCCCTGAAGTTGGAGTGAACCATCTGATGTGGGAACTAATTCAGGATCCTCTTCAAGCGCAGTATGTGTTTTTTAAGCACTGAGCCCATCTCTCTGGCCTTCCAAATTCAGGGTTTTTTTTTTGTTGTTGTTGTTTTTGGTCTTTTCGAGACAGGGTCTCCCTGTAGTCCCAGCTGTCCTGGAACTCACTCTGTAAACCAGGCTGGCCTTGAACTCACAAAGATCCGCCTGCCTCTGCCTCCAAAGTGCTAGGATTAAAGACGTGAGTCACCAAGCCTAGCTAGGATTTTGGTGTTTGTTTTTTTTTTAATTTTTATTTATTTTTGTATGTGTATGAGTGTACTGTCTGCATGTAGGTTTGTGCACCCGTGTTGTGCAATGCCACGGAGGTCAGAAGAGGGTCTCGGTTTCCCCTGGAACTGGAGTTCTCCTGGAATTGGAGTTACAGACGGTTCTTAGCTGCTATGTGGGTGCTGGGGATCGAACCCGGGTCCTCTGCAAGAGCGTCGGTGCTCTTAACCGCTAGGCTATCTCTCCAGCCCCGGATTTTGTTTTTTAAAACCTGAATTTGGCAGCTGGGGCTACAGAGAGACCCTGTCTCAAAAAGACCAAAAAAAAAAATCCTTTCTAGGGGCTAGAGAGATGGCTGAGCAGTCAAGAGTGTACATGCTTTGGGGGCTAGAGATCTCAGTGGTTAAGAGAACTGGCTGCTCTTCAGAGGACCTAGGTTCAGCTCCCAGCACCCGCATGGTGGTCAACATACTGTTAAACTCCCGTTTCAGGTGCCGACGACCTCATTCTCTGGCCTCTTGTGGGGTTTTTCACGTGAATGGGTGGCATACATTGCAGACGAGAAGACACTCAACACACATAAAGAAAGAATTCATTTCATGGGGCTGGAGAGATCGCACCTAAGACGGTTAAGAGCACCGACTGCTTTTGCAGCGGACCCAGGTTCGATACCCAGAACACACATGGCGTCTAAGAACAGTCTGTAACTCCAATTCAGGAGACACCCCAGGTACAGGGGAATCTGAGACCCTCTTCTGACCTCTGTGGCATTGCTACACGGGTGCACAAACTAACAAGCAGACAGTACATTCTACACATTACACTAAAATACAAAAGAATACAATAATAAATTTAAAAAATTATTGTTACACTGCCTTTGTTGCAGAGGGCCTGAATTGAGTTCTCAGCACCCACATTGGGGAACCAACATATGCCTGACACTCCCGCTCGGGGGAATTACTGCCCTCTTTTAGTCTCTGAGGGCACTGCACTCGTATGCACACCTTACCCTCCCCATATACACATAATTTAAACATAATGAAAATAAGCCAGGTGTGGTAGCTCAGGCTTTTAATCCCAGCACTCAGGATCTCTGTGAGTTCAGACCCAGACCTGAACTCACAGAGCAAGCTCCAGACCAGCTGGGACTAAGGGAGACCCTGTCTCAAAAAAAAAAAAAGAAGTCCAGTCAATGAAGAGGAAAAGTCTGCTAATGCTTCAAAAAGGGAATGCCCTGGGCTTAAGCAAGACCCGACTTTGTTTTTGAGTTGCTGGTAACTGGCGATTGAAACGCCCAAAGGCGCCAGGGTGTCTCCCTCCCTGCCCCCCCCCCCAAAAAAAAACCCCACTTGCCCCTTGAGACCAGATCCTCAACTGACTTGAGAAAACAAAAAAATACCCTTGGTATCGGCTAACTGTGTGACCTTAAAACACCCAAAAGGAAAGTAAAACCAGGAATAAATAATCAGTAAAAAAAAAAAAAAAAAAAAAAAAAAAAAAAATTGAGATCTTAGTAAAAAGACAAAAAGAGGCCAGTTGTTTGCCCCTGTCTGTCTTCCTGGCAAGTGCAGCTACACTATAGCTGCAACTGCTTTTGCCATCCTTCAAAAACGTGAGAAGACACAGCTTTTCAACCTCCCCATATGGACTGACAGACTCGTGTCTCCCCAAGAATCCTCCAACCCTTCATTGCCAGATGGACTGCTAGACATCCCAACTGTGGGACGAGCTTTACTACTGGGGTTTCCCTTTCGCAGAAATGGGGACTGCCATTGTTGGAACACCCAGGCTGTATCTGGAGACCCAGTACAGAAGATCAAGACAGGACGTTGGTGCCTTACTGGACCTCATTTGGTGCCCATGGGAAGGGGAAAACCCCCGTGTGGAAACCAAGGTCCAGAACTGATGGTGGTTGGCTTGCCAAGGACGACGCCCTGTCAAAAGACATCTTTCCGCCCTAATAATGCTTAAAACCGATGCTATATGTGGCAGAAATGAATGAATATGAATATGTGCATTATTTTGGAGTACGCGTGACGTAAGCAGTGATGGATTATTGGAAGGAAAATAAATAACATCTGAAAAGTCTGTAATAAAGAACTGACTGAAACGGTGATATGGGAATGAAAACCAGTTGTTGACTGAATGTTGAATGAATTGAATGTGTGTTGAAAACAGTAAACTTCTGCACTTAGAACTTTTGCGTGAGACTGAGACAGATAAAAGATTGGAACACATGTTGGAAGGATGCGTGTGAAGCTCTGGTGGGTGGAAGGGGCAGGGGAGTAGGGAGGGGGCGGGGCAGGTGGGCACTGGGCACTGGTCTAGATTGATTTGTAATGTAATTTATTGTATTGAAAATGTACAGAGCTTCAATTATAAAACAGTGAACTTATTAAAAATAACATACAAAAAAAAAAAAAAGCAGGGGTTGGAGATGGCTCAGTGGTTAAGTCGCACTCTGCTCTTGCAGATGACCCAGGTGTGATTCCCAGCACCCACAGGGAGGCTAAAAATTCATCTTTAATTCCAAGTTCCAGGGGAATCCGCACAAACCTCCGGCGACCTCTGCAGCATTGCACGACAGGGGACCCTCAATCTACATTACAGGACAGGACACGCACTATACTATAAAAAAAGTAATTAAAATTGAAAAAGAAAGAAAACTCTAGAACCATCTCATTAATGAAAAAAAAAAAAATTAAAAAATTTTAGCCAGGTTGTCGTGTGGCGGCACACTCTTTTCATCCTAGCACTTGGGGATGCAGAGGCAGGCGGATCGCGGAGGGCAAGGCCAGCCGGGTCTACAGAGTGAGTTCCAGGACAGCTGGGGCTACAGGGAGACCCCTGTTGCAAAAAAAGACCAAAAAAAAAAAAAAAATAAAAAGTGTTTTGTTACGGTGTAATAGGGGCCCGAGGGTTCAACCTGGGGCATATCCAACAACAAGGCTGGCCCAGACAATGAGCCTTAGGGATTGCCTGTCTCCCATTCCAGTGATGAAGACTACAGCACAACCCATTCAACCCATGTGGATTTGTGACACAAACTCAGCCTTAGCTTAACTGTAAGGAATTATACCTAATTGAGCTGTCTCCCTAGCTCATCTATGAGGCACTGTTTGGCACCTTGGGAAAAGCGCCTGCGGCAGAAGCCGCAAGAAACTGAGGAGTGCCAGAAAGTTCTTAACCTGCTCACAAAATCCCAATTTCCTCTCTACAGCAGTCTAGCAAGCTTAGAAAGCAATCAGGTTAAAATTAACTTCTGTACCCCCCCCACCTTTTTTTTTGTCTTTTTGAGACAGGGTCTCCCTGTAGCCCCAGCTGTTCTAGAACTATGTAGATCAGGCTGTCCTTGAACTCAGAGATCCACCTGCCTCTGCCTCCTGAGTGCTGGGATTAAAGGCGTGTGCCACTATGCCTGGCTATACCCCAAATCTAATAAATATTCAAAGATAGCTGCATTTTACAAGTTAACTGAATGTATTTTTTTTTTTTTTTTTGTCTTTTTGACAGGGTCTCCTTGTAGCCCTAACTGTCCTGGAACTCGCTCTGTAGACCAGGCTGGCCTTGGATTAACAAAGATCCGCCTGCCTCTGCCTCCCAAGTGTTAGGATTAAAGGCGTGGGCCACCATGCCCAGCTGAATATATCTTTTTATTGCTTTGAAATAACACCTTACCATGTATCTCTGGTGGGCCTGGAAATCATATTCTTTCTTCTGAGTCTCCCAAATGCTGGATTACAAATGGGTGCCACCATACCCAACAACATATGGTGTTTCAATAGCACTAAAGATGATGAGCCAAATTACAGTTCTATACACTTAAAAATACTTATACTATTATTATTATTATTTTTTTTTTGGTCTTTTCGAGACAGGGTCTCCCTGTAGCCCCAGCTGTCCTGGAACTCACTCTGTAGACCAGGCTGTATTATTATTATTTTTATAGAATAAGTAAGCGCACACATGCCACGGAATGTGCGTAGGTCAGAAGACAAGTTTCTGGAGTTAGTTCTGTCTTTCCACCTTTTTGAGGCAGGGTTTTTCTTGTTTCTGCTATGTTCTTTACTCCAGGTTAGCTGGCCCACCAGCTTCCAACAGATTCTCTTGTCCCTTCTTCCCATCTTGCTGCAGGAGTGCTGGAATTACACAGTATGCCACTGCATCTCACTTTAAAATGAAATACTTTATTTTATTTTATTTTTGGTCTTTTTGAGACAGGGTCTCCCTGTAATCAGTCCCAGCTGTCCTGGAACTCACTCTGTAGACCAGGCTGGCTTTGAAGTCACAAAGATCCACCTGCCTCTGCCTCTGAAGTGCTAGGATTAAAGGCATGCGCCACGCCTGGCCCAATTTTTTTTTTTTTTTTGGTCTTTTCGAGACGGGAAATATTTTGTTTTTAAAATTTTATGTGTATGAGTGTTATGCCTGCATGTATGCTAGTGTACTCGTGTCGTGCAAAGCCTGAGGTCAGAAGACAGCATTGGATTCCTTGGAACTGGAGTTATGGACAGTTGTTAGCCACCATGTGGAGGCTGCGGGGACCAGGGTCCTCTGCAAGAGCAGCCAGTTACCACTGAGCCACCTCTCCAGTCTCCAATCTCACTTTTTATAAGTGCTTTACCCACTGGGTCATCTGGTCAGCCAGTGGCATACATTTTGAGAAATGTGTCATTAGATGATCTTATCATTACACGGACCCCTCAATGTACTTAAACAAACCTCTACTGCACAGCCTGCTGCACACCTAGGCTATGTGGGACCATTGTTAACTGTATGTAACTGGGCCAGTCAACAAAGATGCCTACACCAAGCCAAGAGTTACAGATGCACTGAACTCCTTTAGTCCTGTGGTAGGGTTTACATAAAAGTTAAGCCACTTGCCCAGGGTCCTTAAGTGGTAACAATAGGTTTGATTAACACTAAGGTCTGTAAAGTTAACCATATTAATCACAAATTATTTCTAATTTCCTGTTACTGTGACCCTGGACCACAATTTCAAAGGGAGCATTTTGAGACGTGTGTGTCCTTCTGAAACCCAAAATGCCTAAGCAGTGATACTATTTAAATTTGTGTCCCTTCAAAATCCATGCTGAAACTCAATCCCCAATGTCTAGCACTAAAAGGTGGGTTAGTGACGCAAACGCATGGACCGTCACCTTCGTTCAAGGGCCTAAGGAAACTAGCTAGCTGCCTTTTGCCCTTCTTGGCCTTCTGTCCTAAGGAATCACTCCTTTGTCTCTTTATGTCCCTGGGAACATCGGGACCATGGCAGCACCTCCATGAATAACAGTCTCTGTCATTAGATGCTAATCTGCCAGCACCCTCAACTTAGACTTCTTGGCTCCCAGAACTATAAGAAATAGTAAAAAAATTTAAGTGGTGTATGACTTTTGCCTTCATATATGTATATGCCTGGTGCAGAGGAGCCCAGAATAAGGTGCTAGATCCCCTGGAACTGGAGCTACATATGATTCTAAGCTGCCACATGGGTGTGGGAACTAAGCCTGGGTCCTCTGCAAGAGTAAGTGCTGTTAACCACTGAAGCATTATTACAGCCTCAGAAATAATTTTTTACTGTTTATAAACGACCCAGTTTGTGGTATTTTAGCTGGAGTAGAAAGAATATGGGCTTTTCCAGACCACTCTCAGTCCTATTAAGAAAGGGTTGAGATGGACCAACAGAAGCCCAGTGAAACACTCTGGCAATCTTGACAACAACCAGGGCCAGCTAAGACCACACGGCTCTTATTAACACCAAGAATAAACTCTCAATCAGACCTAAAGTCCTATTATTCTCTTTATTCCAAAGCAGACGAATTACAGATTTTCATACACAGGGGTAATCTGGGCTATTCACAACATTTTGCCAGGCATCACAACAAGGAAACAGATGATCTGGGCCCACATATACCTGCTCTATGCAGCAGGAATAGAAAAACAAGCAAAAGTATAACCACATGTCACACTTCTCACTTTTTAAATAACACATTTTTCTGTTTTGTTTTTTCTCCCTCTCTCCTCTTTCCACACCAAAAACTGTTCTTGCCTCCGAGTTTCAACATTCATTTCAGTTTCCAGGATTTCCATCCTTCTTCTGGAACTAATGTGCTGTTCTAGAAGAAAATGAAAACAAACACAAAATCACTGACAGTTTCAATTTAGCATCACAGTTCCTACCTGGGACAAGAGAGAGACCAAGTCACTCTCCTGGAAGATCCCACTTAAAGGGGAGACCCTGCATCTACTGGCTTATACACACCCCATCTCGGTTCACAAATTAATAAGCCTATGACTCGAAAACAATAACACAAATCTGATGGTAACTAAGGAAGGAGCAGGGGAAAACACAGGGAGGTGAGGACATTCCAGGCACATCCCTCACGGCATGGAACCAGAAAGCCAGGGCGAGCTTCAACCAGCACAGAGGTATTTAAAGAATGCTCATCTGCTCAACAGTTAAAAGCACTGGCTGCTCTTGCAGGGGACCCAAGTTTGGATCCCTGCAAGAACTATATGATGGCTAAGAACTGGCCATAACTCCAGTTCCAGGAGATCCAACATCTTCTGCCTGCAAGAACTATATGATGGCTAACAACTGGCCATAACTCCAGTTCCAGGAGATCCAACATCTTCTGCCCTCTGTGGGCTTTGCACAACACAGGTGCACTTACATGCATACAGGCTTTATACTCACGCATATAAAATAAAAATAATTAAGATTTTTTTAAAGTTAAAAAAATGATGTTGATGATGGTGGTGGTGATGATGGTGATGGTGGAAAAGATGGTGATAATGATGTTGATGATGGTGAGGGTGGTGGAAATGACGGTGATGATAATGATGATGGTGATGGTGGTGGTGATGGAAATGGTAGATATACTCACTAGCTTTCTATGGATTTGATTAAACACTATGACCAAAACCAAAAAAAAAAAAAAAAAAAAGAATGCTCATCTTCAGTTTCCTAGACATCTGCTCCCCAACATGTGGCCTATGCAGGTTAAACTTGACACCCTATTTGGAGTTTCTGCCAGCAGCTGGACTCAGCATCTAACCCTAACAGAATGATTCTTAGAAATGGGACTTGGCTCATAACAAACCGTTATTAGTTTTTTTATGTTTTTGTTTGTCTGGTGTTATGTGTTTGCTTTTGAGACAGGGTCTTGCTATGGAGCCCAAGTTTATGACCCTCCTGAGTACTGGAATGATAGTGAACCACTGTGCTTGGCTCTCAGAAAAGCTTTGAGGGAATGAGCTTTTCTCTGTCACTTGAAGTTTCCCTCTTTCCCCAGAATAACAAAAGCTGGGGAAGCTTTTTAAAGGAAACTGATCATTTGGACAGAGTACAACCAAGAGATGACAGCAGGACGTGGCTCTGGCAAGCAGATGTGGGTGCCAACATTCAGCATCCCCCATGGGGAGGACAAGAGTGATCATGTCAGTCTTATTTTGGCAAATTCTAAACCATTAATAAAACTGTCGCTCCAGGGTGTATAAAAGCATGGATAGGGCTCGGAGGACCATGATGTGCCCCTCTCACTCCTTGCCAGTGCTCCAAGGTTCCTAGCAACAGTAAAAAGTGTGTGCTTGGCAGTGTCCATGCAGAAAGGAGAGCATAAGTATAAAACAAGAGAGCAGATCCTACCATCCTGGGCCTTGGCCAAGAAGCTGTACCCTACATCGTGCCTGCTCAAACCAACATCTGCCCCCAGGCCACCAGCACTCAGTGAAGACTAAGCTCAAACATGGCTGCAAGCTCCCTACGTTTCAAAGATTCCATTTGTTTCAAATGATCAAACAACATGACTTGGTGATAGTGGGGCTTGTTTTTTAAAAGTCAAAGAAAAAAAGTCAAGAGTAAAGAATGAAAGAATTTGACATGTAGCAGAAAGGACTAGTTCTGACAGCAAATCTCAGGCAAAGCAACTATAATTTAGGGCAAAACCAAAGGAACAAGGCCAGGGCGTGGTGCGGAGAGATGGACACCCCACAAAAGGCGCACAGGGGAATCCTGTTGAGGTGGTGCTTATATGACTACATATTTTTTAATTTTAATTTTATTTATTATTTTATGTGTATGAGTGTATTTCCTACATGTGTGTAAGTGCACCCATATCCTGCAATGCCAGCAGAGCCACAAGCCATTGGATTCCTCTGGAACTGAGTTACAGATGGCTGTGAGCCGTGATGTGGGTGCTGGGAATCAAACCTAGGGTCCTCTGCAAGAGTAGTTGGTGCTCTTAACCAATGAGCCATCTCTCCAGACCCAACTACATCTTTTTAAAAAGTATTTTATTATTTTTGTTTTATGTATATAAGTGTATGGAATGCATATAAATGACCTGTATCATGCTATATCCGAGGAGGTCAGAAAGGGTTTCAGATCCCCTGGAACTGGAGTTACAGATGGTTTTTAGTTGCCATGAGGGTGCTGGAAGCTGAACCTGGGTCCTCTGTAAGAGCAGCCAGTGTTCTTAACCAGTAGGCAATCTCTCCAGCCCCATGACTACATCTTTAAACAAATTTTAATTTTACTTTATGTGTATGAGTGTTCTGCCTGCATGTGTGTAAGTACACCTGAGTTGTGCAATGAATGCCTACAGAGGTCAGAAGAGGTTTCAGATCCGCTAAAACTGGAGTTACAAATGATTTTCAGCTGTCATATGGGTGCTGGGAATCAAACCTGGGTCCTCTTCAAGAACAGCCAGTGTTTTTTAACATCTGAGCCATCTCTCCAGCCCCAACTACATACTTTTAATTAATTAATTAACCAATTAATCAATTAATTGATAGATGGGGGTCTCATATAGCCTAGGATGACCCTGAACTGTCATCTTCCCACTTCTACCTTCTAAGATCTAGGATATCAGTATAAACTACTATGCTTAGCACTACAACTCAATTAAACCTAAAAAACCAAAAAACCCAACCACCCCTAAACAAGCACAGTTCCTCTCTGTTATGGACCAGGTGACCCAGCTTATCGTCACATTGCATGGAGAAAGCTCTAAATCCTATGATCATTCTTCTTTTCAGATAGTGAAAAATTTGGTGTGCTGGGACTTGTTTTGTTTCTCTGGCAGGGAAAGCCATTTCCAAGGCAAGGGGTGAGAGGAAATGTGACTTGGAAATTCACACACCTCTCCTTCTTGTAGGAGACTGGCTAGGGCAGGGTCAGCCAACTATGCCCCACAGGCCCAATTTTGGGGAGACAAACGAGGATGGCTGTCACACCCACTTGTTTGTATGGTCTATAGCTTTCACATGACAGTGCTGGAGGGAGCTGAGTAGCGACAGACCATCCAGCCTAAGCCTAAAACAAGCAATGACTCTTCACAGAAACCAGTTGTGGACCCCTCATCTAAAGGAGCAGATCCATGAAGTAGCACTCGGTCTCGCCCTCCTGCACTTCACCTTCACTTCATCCCCACACCCACAAGAGCCCTTGGAAGGAGGGTGAGTGCTACTGAAGTTCCCAGTGTGCTGCTACGCCTTAGCTCTAGGCACCTCATTTTGGTGTTGGCTTTGGGTAATCAGCCATTCAGAATTGAATCTCACCAAATCACACAATTTGGCCAAATAGAAATTAGTGCTATAGAAAGGCCTAGAAACAGTGACAAGGTGTGCCAGGATTTGCCATGGGACCATCACTTAATGAAGAAGTCCAAAGTTGGACTGGTCTTGTCGTCAACCCTGCTCTCCTACAAACAATGGGGTATTGCATATAAAGGAGTACCCCACAGGGGCTAGAGAGATGGCCTAGCGGTTAAGAGCGCCTGCTCTTACAGAGGACCCGGGTTCGATCCCCAGCACCCACATGGCGGCTGAGAACCATCTGAATCTCCAGTTCCAGGAGAACTCCAGTTCCAGGGGAATCCGACACCCTCTTCTGACCTCCGCGGCACTGCACGACACGGGTGCACACACTTGCATGCAGACAGTACATTCATACACATACAGAAATAATAAAAAAAGGGGCTGGAGGGATGGCCTAGCGGTTAAGAGCGCCGACCGCTCTTGCAGAGGACCCGGGTTCGATCCCCAGCACCCACATGGCGGCTGAGAACCGTCTGCGACTCCGGTTCCAGGAGAACTCCAGTTCCAGGGGAATCCGAGACCCTCTTCTGACCTCCGCGGCATCGCACGACACGGGTGCGCAGACCTGCATGCAGACAATACATTCATACATATAAAAATAAAAATAAATAAATTAAAAAAAA
>VZQC01015242.1:159035-175057 GCA_009823505.1 Rhizomys pruinosus | reverse complement strand
CTGGAGAGATAGCCTAGCGGTTAAGAGCACCGACGCTCTTGCAGAGGACCCGGGTTCGATCCCCAGCACCCACATGGCGGCTAAGAACCGTCTGTAACTCCAATTCCAGGAGAACTCCAGTTCCAGGGGAATCCGAGACCCTCTTCTAACCTCCGCGGCATTGCACGACATGGGTGCACTGACCTGCATGCAGACAGTACATTCATACACATACAAAAATAAATAAATAAATAAATAATAAAAAAAAAAAATTAAAAAAAAATGGCCTCAATCTGCTTTGGCACAGGGAGTGGTTGGGAGGAATGAGTGGGTTGAAAACTGGATGGTTACTGACATGCATGGAGTAGGCAATATGGGAAAGGAAGCCTGCTTGGGTGAGTTGCCCTTTATCTTTACCGTAGTGTCCTATATTTTGCCAATCTACTGCTCTGCTCTGCAGCGATCCTGCCAAAGGAAAGAGGGTTTGAGAATCAAGAAAGGACAGTGAGAGAGAAACAAGCTGAGGACAGATATAGCAAAACCCGACCAGAGCTTCCATTAGGGCCACTCCTTTTCCCAGGCAGCACTTGCTACAGGATTTGTAAAAAAAAAAAAAAAAGGCTTCACCCTTCTGAATGGGGAACCACTGATCTTCTGGGATTCTAATGAACCATGGTCTCCCCAGAAAATGCACACAATTTAGGATTCCAGACTAAGAATTCCTGCTAAGTAAACTCTATGGGGAATGGTTTTAAGCCTATTCTCCCTTGGATTTATTGGTCTTCCAGAAAAAAAGAAGTTAGCAGAACATAGCCTTTGGTTCCCTGGGAACCTAGACTGGTCACTGCAAGGGAACAGTGTTCTGCTTGAGAAAAGCAAACAAGCCACTGGCCTTTCTAGATGCAATGTCCAGTGGAGAAGCAAAGGCTGCTCGAGGGGCTGCCACTGAGGGGAGCTCTAGTAGGACCAAGATTACCCACAGGGAAGCCAAGGAGGATGTCTGTGCCAGGACCCCACAGTGAGGCACTCTGGAAGCTCACGATGGAGGCTAGGGCAGAGATGAGACCTCTACCTTTCCCAGACATGGGTACTCTCTCTTGAGAATGCCCTCTTGGGTCAAACAGACATAACTGACAGTCACATTTGAGGGCATCCTACTGAGTTACATTCTGCCAGCAGAAGTCTCAGAGGTGAGAAAGCAAGGCACGTCTAAAAATTATTTCTTTCAAAGGTGAAAGCAATTCTGACCTTTTCTCATTGACCTTTGCGTAGCTGAAGCCAGCCAGGTTCTAATACAGTCAAATCAATGAGAAACATCTAAGTGACATTTGAATTTGCCTCCAATTCTGTTCTGAAAGTCAAGCTGCCATCACATCAAGGTCTGAGCATTTGTCTGACTCTTAGGCTATTTTCCAGGCAGTAGTGTGGGCTCTTAAGTGGATACTCCCTAATGGGAGCTGCTGGCTACCCAACCGCTAAGGGGCAGAACAAAGAACTACAAATGGGTGGAGGAGCTCTGGCAACATCCAGAGCTCTAGAGGTGCCGCTCTTATGGGAGTGAGAGGTGGGCAGGGGAAGAGAGAAAGTTGTTTTTTTTTTTTTGTCTTTTGAGACAGGGTCTTCCTGTAGCCCCAGCTGTCCTGGAACTTGCTCTGTAGACCAGGCTGGCCTTGAACTCACAAAGATCCACCTGCCTCTGCCTCCCGAGTGCTAGGATTAAAAGCATGCGCCACCACACCCGGCATAGAGAAAGGTTTTTTACACAATGAACAAATTAACAACTTTCCACCAAATATGTAGCCCCTTTAAGTCTATATCATGCAATTATTTCCCCCTCATTCTAACATGTAGGACACAGATCACTGTGACTTAAAAAAGCATCTTCAATTGGTCAGTAAGGCTACTTTCTTATTTAGGTCTTATTGCTTCTATAAAAGGCTGGGTGAAGGTGTCAGACCCCCCCAAGAATGTGCATCATGATGCCACACACCTGTGGTTTCAGACCTGGGCCAGCACTGCTGACCCAAGTGTCTTACCCACCCTGTAGCTTGGTCATCCCCAGCCTTACCTCTTGACTGCCTGCTGAGCCAGCATCCGATTTCCAGCCAGAAATGTCACACTGCCCAGCACAGCCAGGTACTTAAGCGTCTGGAACATGTTCAGCTGAGTCCAGTAGACATACATGAGCCCCAGCATTGCTATAAGAAGTATCATGACATCCAGTTAAATGAAGCACTGACAGTGCCCTGGGGAAGAGGGGTTAGGGGCCGGGCCTGCGGGTCACGAAACAGTCTGTATTTCTTTTTTTTTTTTTTTTTGGTCTTTTCGAGACAGGGTCTCCCTGTAGCCCCAGCTGTCCTGGAACTCACTCTGTAGACCAGGCTGGCTTTGAACTCACAAAGATCCGCCTGCCTCTGCCTCCCAAGTGCTAGGATTAAAGGCGTGCGCCACCACGCCCGGCGAAACAGTCTGTATTTCTAGATCAGCTTGTTTAACCCTTTTATCTCAATGCCAGAAAGCAGATGACTCAATGTACTTTCCTCTGAGCCTTGTCTACCAAAAAATCTAGAGATAAAAAACTATCTTCAGCTACTTCACTCTGATCCACAGTCAGCTCTCATCCTCTATTGCTTCCTTCTTAGAGATTTATTTTTTGTATATCAAATTCTTTTCTTCTCTTCTTTAAGAAAAATTAATTTATGTGTACAGGTGTATTGTCTACATATATAGAGTGTACCACACTGTGCACAGTGCCCATGGTGGCCAGCAAAGACGTCAGATCTGCAGGAACTGGAGTTACAGACCATTGTTAGCCTCCATGTGGGTGCTGGGAATTAAACCCAGGTCCTCTGCAAGAACAGCCAGTGCTCTAACTGCTAAGCTGTTTTTCTACCCTCATGTTTCATATTCTTTTTTTTTTTTTTTGGTATTTTTGAGACAGGGTCTCCCTGTAGCCGCACCTGGCCTGGAACTCACTTTGTAGACTAGGCTGGCCTTGAACTCACAGAGATCTGCCCAACTCTGCCTCCTGAGTGCTGGGATTTAAAGACATGCCCCACCACACCCTGCATGTTTCAAATTTTTAATGAAAGTATTGTTCAGAGTGGAAATAAATGAGTAATTAAAAAAAATTTTTTTTTTGATCTCACAAAGAGTCACCTGCTTCTGTCTCCCAAGTGCTGGGATTAAAAGCTCAATAATTTCCTTTCATTAGAATAGTGTTAAAGGTGACTTGCCACTGTGGCTTGGGAGTAAAAGGCCTGTGGGGAAAAGCTCAGTAGAAAGGGCTCTGAGCTGGGCACTAAGAACCTTGGGTTTTGGTCTAGGCTCTACCCTTACTAGCTGCTTAGTTTCTGAGTCCAAATTCTCACACCTGTCAAATGGTTCACAGTTCTTGCTCCAAACATGCCCAGCAAAGTTGAATAATGAGAAGCAAACAAGGAATTACACACTAAGGACATTAGCAAGAAAAGCCGTGGCGATAAACACATTTCTATTCAGGTCTTGCTTGCAGGCTGACCCAGGAAGGCTATCATTCAAGTCCAGTAACTAAGTGGGCAAGAAAGGTCATCCCACCAGTTCTGCCCAGAGGCTAACAGATGAACTACCACCGGAGTATTTAAGTATTTTTGAGGTCATGGGCCACTGTGAGAATATGATCAAAGTTTGAGACTCTCTTTCCCCAGAAAAATCCAGACACACATCTGCCTGGAATGTCAAGAGATTCTTTTGTGGACCCCTTGAGAAGCCATGTACTATGGATGTAAAGTATTTTTCATTCCTTTGCAAGAGGCAAAGGAATGAGAAATACTGAAGTTCCCTGCAAGATGCAAAGGCTTGGAAATGCCTAACTGATGTGTGAGTTTATTGTCTTGTCATGTTAGACTGTTTAGGTCCTGTGTTCTCAAAAGAACAATGCAGGATAGATAGTGTGCCTGACTGGGAAGGGACTGTTTTCTATTACTGTCCAGACAGAACTGCCAGCAAATTCTAAGATTGATGAGGTGGAGAAAGATAACCTTTGGAAACTGCATTAATGCTCTTCATCCAGGGAGACGGCTCAGTGTAAAGCTATGATAAGTGAATAATCTCTGGAAATGAACAGGGCTATTAAATGAGGGTAAATGTCCTGCCAACAGCCTCCCAGTAACAATGAGGCCCAATATAATGACAGCTGTTCTAAGCTGATGAGCCAAACAAGTTTATCATCATATTAACTGTCCTAGAAGGCCAGTAGGAAGGGGGAAATGTTATGCTATTAAGCCATTATAGTTAATAGGTGGTGGGTCTACTTAACAGGGCTTTTACGTGGGCAGGCAAAATGTCAGAGGAGGTTAAATGCAATTAGCAGCATGGGGCACTTACCAGCATGTCCCAGGTGAAAGATAATGGTGCTAGGAGCAAAAGTGAAGTTGGAGACATTGGCACCAATCCGGATCCACTGAATGATGGAGAAATAAATTAATAAGACATAAGAACGCCAGGCATGGTGGCGCACACCTTTAATCCTAGCACTCAGGAGGCAGAAGCAGGCGGATCTTTGTGAGTTCAAGGCCAGCCTGGTCTACAGAGTGAATTCCAGGACAGCTGGGGCTACAAGGAGACCCCATCTTGAAAAGCCAAAAAAAAGAAAAAGAAAATCAACAAATATCATAAAACACATAAATGGACTGAAAGACAAAAATCACACAATCATCTCAATTGACACAGAAAAAGCCTTTGACAAAATCCAGCATCGCTTCATGCTTAAAGTCCTAGAGGGAATTGGACTGGGGGCATAATTCCTCAATGCGATCAAAGCCACATACAGGAAACCCACAACAAACATGATCCTAAATGGAGAAAAGACAGAAGCATTCCTCTTAAAGGTAGGAACTCGGCAAGGCTGCACACTGTCACCACTCCTCTTCAATATAGTGCTGAAACACTTGCTGGGGAAATAAGATTAGAAAAGGAAATTAAAGGAGTACTAATTTGAATAGAGGAAGTCAAGATATCCTTTTTTGTTGAGGATATGATTATTTACCTAAGGGATGCTAAAGACTCCACCAGAAACCTAGAAATGATTAAGAGTTTCAGTAGTGTGGCAGGACACAAAATTAACCTAGAAAAATCAGTAGCCTTTCTTTACACCAACAACAAGCAACTGAAGAAGGAATTCAAGGAGACCTTACCACTCACAATAGCCTCAAAACCAATAAAATACCTAGGAACAAACCTTACCAGAGACATCAAAGATCTCTACAAAAAAAAAAATTTTAAAGCCCTTAAGAAGGAAATTGAAGAANGCAAAGTCTTATAGTTTAAAACAGGTGAAGCCATGAACCTGAAAGGTCAGAAACTGCATTTTTGAAGAAGTAACTGACACTTCCACTAAGCTATCTAAGAAATCAGTACCATAAACCCGTAGGCAAGCCGGTGGATGTAGGCTCTCATTACAGGTTCTATGGCTTTTGAAATTCAGATCATTCAAATACTGTGAACAAGGTCCATATCCCACGTCTAGTTTATGAAAGCATGCTTTCTAGATGGATTAACTAATACTCCTTTTGTTAAAAAATCAACCAATTGGGGCTGGAGAGATGGCTCAGGGGTTAAGAGTGCCGAATGCTCTTGCAGAGGACCCGGGTTCGATTCCCAGCACCCTCATGGTGGCTAAAAACCATCTTTAACTCCAGTTCCAGGAGAATCCGACGCCCTCTTCTGACCTCCGTGGCACTGCACGACACGAGTGCACCAACCTACATGCAGACAGTACACTCATACACATAAAAAATAATAAATAAATAAATAAACAAACCAATTACTGTAAAACATAGGTAACTTTCCAAAAGGAATACCTAACATTTTTTTTTGTGTGTGTGTGAAATTCTCTGAACTTTGAGGACATGTACCTATCTTTATAATTTTCAGAGAAACAAAAGGCCAAATTAATTGGTTAAAAATATATAACTGTAGCCAGGTGTGATGGCTCATGCCTTTAATCCTAGCACTTGGGAGGCAGAGGCAGGCGGATCTTTGTGAGTTCAAGGCCAGCCTGGTCTATAGAGTGAGTTCCAGGATAGCTGGGGCTACAGGGAGACCCTGTCTTGAAAAGACCAAAAACAAACAAACAAACAAACAAAAAACTGTGAGCCGGGCATGGTAGCGCATGCCTTTAATCCTTGGGAGGCAGAGGCAGGTGGATTTCTGTGAGTTCAAGGCCAGCCTGGTCTACAGAGTGAGTTCCAGGACAGCTGGAGCTACAGAGAGACCCTGTCTCGAAAAGACCCCCGCCCAAAAAAAGTAACTATACAATAAAATATTAAAGTTAGGAATTACCTTCCCATATGTCCTCCTCAGAAGTGACTGATAATAACAGTATTTAAACTTTTTCCAAAAGGAGGACCCCACTAAACACACCAACCTTCTTGCTACCGTCCTCCTTCAATAACACAAGGCCCAGCAGTATACAGACCTACTAGTCTATCAACAACATGAATCATCATCATCATCATCATCATCATCACCACCCATGCACGTCCCTCCACTGCATGGGTGATGATGATGATGATGATTATTATTATTAGTCTTTTTGACTAATTATTGTCTTTTTGAGATAGTCTCCCTGTAGCCCCAGCTGTCCTGGAGCTCATTATGTAGACCAGGATGGCCTTGAACTCATAGAGATCTGCCTGCCTCTGCCTCCCGAGTACTGGTATTAAAAGCTTGCGCCACCATGCCTGGCTTAACATTTTATTTATTTATTTATTTATTTGTCTTTTTGAGGCAGGGTCTCCCTGGAACTCTGGCTGTCCTGGAACTCACTCTGTAGACTAGGCTGGCCTTGAACTCACAGAGATCTGCCTACCTCTGCCTCCCAAGTGCTAGGATTAAAGGCGTGCGCCACCACGCCCCGCAACATTGCTTTTAATCAAACTTTAGGATAATTTTTCTGCTTCCAGCAGAGCTGGAATGTACAGCTTGATCTCCTTTTTTAAATTTTATTATATTTAGTTTTTTATATGTATGAATGTACTGTCTGCATGCAGGTTTGTGCACCCGTGTCGTGCAATTCCTCGGAGGTCAGAAGAGAACGTCGGATTCCCCTGGACCTGGAGTTCTCTTGGCATTGGAGTTACAGACGGGGTTCTCAGCCACCATGTGGGTGCTGGGGATCGAAGCCGGGTCCTCTGCAAGAGCAGTTGGCACTCTTAACTGCTAGGCCATCTCTCCAACCCTTGTTCTTCTTCTTATAGCTATCAACACTGACTTTGATTTTTTTTTCACACTTGATCTCATCTGAACACTCCTCCAGAGCATCTTAGACTATAAGCTCTTGTCGCTGTTAGTGACTAGAAGGAACTTTCTCATGCTCGCTTGTTAATGGATGGGTTTATTTAGCTGCTCAGCCACAGTGGGGAATTTTGGTTATTCTGACACTTTATGACCATCAGTTCAAGTCACAGCTGCTGGACCCCTCCAGAGCTATGCTCGGGCCAGAATACAAAGACCCTTTTGGAATGGCTACATCTGCCATGCTTAGTGCCAGGCACACTGCCCATGCTAATTATGGTGACTCACCAGTGCAAAGAGCAGGAGCAAGGGCGAGAGGATGAGAGCCGTGAAGGTATTGGACACCACTGTGGGGGGCCTCTTCTCAGGCTCTCGGAACAGGTGCTGCCAAGAGAAAACGCCAGGAAGGTTTCAGAATGTGCCCTTCTCCCAGAAACTACAATGTGTACCAGAGACCGCAATGCCAATAATCACAGAGGAATGCCTCCTAGAAGCTGAACCTTTAACAAGTGGCCACTTGGCTTTATGGCTCTTCTCAAAGGTGGTTTCTGATCTCAGAGGTCTTCCTTCCCAGGATACTACTATGGTCTTAGCCACTGTCTGGCCAACATTTCTACCTCAAAGACTCATTGCCATTCAGATGCTGGAGAACACAGATTAACAAGGGGCATCTGGCTATGTCAAACAGGAGGTCCAGGTTTAGGGATGGCTTGGGTGACACACCCAAGCAGACTCTGGACTTCACAATGCTTGTGGATTCCTAGGTTGTACATTTAGCCAACTGGCAGTAACTCCAACCCACTTTATGTATTATTTTTTTGGTTATTTTGAGACAGGGTCTTCCTGTAGCCCCAGCTGTCCTGGAACTCACTCTAGACAAGGCTGGCCTTGAACTCACAAAGATCTGCCTGTCTCTGCCTCCCGAGTGCTAGGATTAAAGGTGTGCGCCACCATGCCCGGCTCCAACCCACTTTAAAATTGAACAGTGCTTGGCGTGGTGGCACACACCTTTAATCCCAGCACTAGAGAGGCAGAGGCGGGCAGATCTCTGAGTTCAAGGCCAGCCTGGTCTACAGCGTGAGCTCCAGGCCAGCTGGGACTAAAGGGAGACCCTGTCTCAAAAAGACAAAAACAACAACAACAACAACAACAACAACAAAAAACCCACCAAACAAACAAAACGGCCTCACTAAAGATGGTTCCAACTCAAACTCACTCCTTCATTCCTCCTGCACAGCTCTAAGGACGACGCCCTCAACAGAACTTCTCCCTTACTTGTTCTGATTTACTTCTAGAATGAGACCAGAAAGCCAGATAAGCACTCCTCTGATACCTGTTTAACACTTACCCCTGTGTAATCAATCAGACATGAATTCTGAGCAACTTACCTCAACAGCATGAGCTAGTGCAAGGCACAATGACTTAGGAGTCCAGAGACTCTACCTGGGCCCAATTAGTATGTTTAGCTATGAAACCAGTGGCAAGTCACTTTACTCTTTGCCTCAGTTTCCAGCTGCAGAGTTGGATCACGCTACTGTACTTGTAAAAGATATTGTGAGGAACAAATGAGCCACTCCCCATCTTCTAAAGATTTGTCCTTCAGTTTATGAACTATGGCCTCTTTTCTACTTGCTGACACTCAGCCAACCCAGCTGAGCCTCTGGATGAGGCTACTGTCCCTAAATTTTCACCTTGGCTCCTCGTTTCTGCCACTGCTATTAAGGGATTCAATCCTAATGCTATCAACAGCGGCTACTGTCACATGGTCTAGCCTGTAGCTCATCCAGCCCCCTTCTCCATCATAGATAATCCTGTCATTTAATAGTATTTCACATTCCTATACAACGCCACAGCAACATGAGAAGGATTTAGAAAGAATCCTTCCACTCTACTCTTTGAGCCCTTATCCTTTATTTTACTGCTTAGAACACACGACTCTCCTGCCTCAGCCTTGTCAGTGCTGGGATTACAGCATAGGACGCCATGCCTGGACAATGCCTGCGACTTCAGTAGTGCAATGGGAACAAGGAGCCTGTGTTTAAAAGCTCCACATTTGCCGGGTGTGGTGGTGCCTGCCTTTAATTCCAGCACTCAGATGCAGAGGCAGGCAGATCTCTGTGAGTTCAAGGCCAGCCTGGTCTACAGAGCAAGCTCCAGGCCAGTTGGGACTAAAGGGAGACCCTGTCTCAAAAATACAAAAACAAAAACTTCACATTCATGCACAAGTAGGTTTCCATGTTACTACTTTATGACCAGGTTTGGTTTTTTTTTTTGTCTTTTTGAGACAGGGTCTCCCTGTAGCCCCAGCTGTCCTGGAACTCACTCTGTAGACCAGGATGGCCTTGAACTCACAAAGATCCACCTGCCTTTGCCTCCCAAGTGCTAGGATTAAAGCCATGCACCACCACACCCGGCAATGACCAGGTTTTACAACTGCAAAGCAGTCCACTGAGTAGATCTACCTCATTTTCCAGATTCGTTTAACTACTGTTATATTTTATGAAAGGTTTCAGAGACATTTCAAAGCCTTTCTTTCCTTAACCCTTTGATCCTCACAGCATCCTTATGGGCTGACTGAGTAGAGCTTGCTCATTTTGTATTGCAATGACAAGGACTCACCTGCTCCTCCAGGTGAGTTTTACCACTTTAGTCTAATTTACATAGTACCTGAGACTGCCCACTTGTGGTCAGTGGTCTCTGGGACCTCCCATGGGGGGGGTGGGGGCTCTACATTTATTTTTTTTTAATTCATTTATTTATTTTTAAATTTTATTTTTTTTTTATTTATTTTATGTGTATGAATGTACTGTCTGCATGTAGGTTTGTGCACCCATGTCGTGCAATGCCTGGGAGGTCAGAAGAGGGCGTCAGATTCCCCTGGAACTGGAGTTCTCCTGGAATTGGAATTACGGACGGTTCTCAGCCGCCATGTGGGTGCTGGGGATCAAACCCCGGTCCTCTGCAGGAGCAGTCGGCGCACTTAACCACTAGGCCATCTCTCCAGCCCTCTTTTATTTATTTTTTATATGTATGAATGAATGTACTGTCTGCATGCAGGTTTGTGCACCCGTGTCATGCAATGCCGTGGAGGTCAGAAGAGGGGTCGGATTCCCCTGGAACTGGAGTTCAAGATGGTTCTCAGTCGCCATGTGGGTGCTGGGAATAGAACCCAGGTCCTCTGCAAGAGCAGTGGGTGCTCTTAACCGCTAGGCCATCTCTCCAGCCCGGGCTCTACATTTATATGTTCAATTGGAAGATGGAACTATTTCTTGCACTGCCCAGTCCCCAGTGTGGCAAGTCCAAACCACGGAAGTACCCATGCAAAAAGGCTGAAGGGCCAGAGCCAGTCTGGGGATTTGCTGCCCTTTCTCTATCACTGCGCCCATTTTTCCTCTAGGCTTAGTGGATAATGTCATGGAATATACCTGAATTTCCTGTTTTGGGGTGAATAGGTTCTGAGACAGGACAGTGGAAGGAGCTTCTTCTTCAGGGAACTTGATAATCACATCAGCCTGAAAAGCAAGAACAGTTTTTAGAGGCACAGAGCACAGAAGAGGATGAAAGTCTTCAGCAGGATGATCATTCACAGCTCCTGACTACGACTGAAAATGCTCACACAGTCTAGTCACTTCTGATCCATTAGCCAACGAATGGAGGCAGTAAAAACCTCAAGAACAAATCAAGTATTTGCTGAAAGCGCCATTTAGAGCAGGGTTTCCAATTCTCTACCAGTATGGTAGAAAAAGCCCCACAGAGCTGCTTAATACAAAATTCCAGCTGGTTCACTGAATGACACACGGTGTGGTATCCCTGAGAAGTGTGATTTAGTCATCTTTACAGATATATAAAGGAGAAATGAAAATGCACTTTTGTATAAAGGTAGCCTGAAATCCAGGAGGAGAAAAGGATTGTGAACATAACAGGAAAAAAGGCAGCTGTCCTTTGGTCCTGCTACATGAGGCCCAATCCCATGTGATACTGTATCTGCCCTCTGCCACCCCAGCACTTTCCCCTCTTTTACCAGGTTCAGGCCTCAGAAAAAGTGAATTACCCCTATCTTACTAAATGCAGGGCTTCTCTGAAGCAATTCACCCCCAGATACTATTCCAAGCAGCTCTGAATCCTGAATTCCTTGCTCCAAAGCCAAGATGTCTTTAAGACATTTTCTGGCATCAGAACTAACAAAAACGTGAAGCCTGTAAGTGAGCTGTAATATGCCTCACACATGCTGGTCATCAGCCTATTAGCATTTTGCAGATCTATAATCCACAACCCTATGTCACCACGAATTGTCACCAGAATCTCATTCCCCTTTCAAGGCTTGAATATATCTCAAGACCAAGGCCATATCTCTTCCTCTGTTTCCTTCACAGCACCTTGATGAAATATGACAATCTCTTTCCACTAATAATATTTATAGAAATTCATGGAGTGTAAACTCATGAGAGTGAATTTACATTTCACATTCACTTATTTAATCATGGTTTATTATACATCTACTGTGTGCTGAGCCACAGTGTATGACTAACTGAACAACAAACAGGGCACAGGGCCTCATACCAAGGTTAGGAAGTAGAGACCCTTGAAAGCAGCTATCTCTGCAAGTTGCAGTGCGGCCGCCCTCATCTGGGCCGGGGCGCATTCAGACACATACCACATTCCAGAGGATTGGGTTCTTCAAGGTGGCATCTCCAATGATTAGGTAGAGTGTGTAGATGCCAGAGGCAGAGTCAAACTCTATCTTTCTTTCAGAGGTGTCCAGTTCAAACTTGTATACATTCTTGTTATCAGGCTCAGCAACAAACACTACTTCCTGGCCAGTCTTCTGGTTATGAAGTCGAACAAATGTCTAGATAGAACAAGGATTCAACTTCTCATCAGATCATTTAAAAACTCAACACTAAATCAGCCAGACACAAGGGTGCTGCTGCTCTTTCATCACATAGCTCTGGATCAGTAGAAGAGGGGAAGAAGTGATCATCTCCCTCTAGTTCTTACTTCAGAGACAATTTTTTGCTAGTACAAGGAAAAACTGAACTAAGGTATCCAGCCAATTGTTGATGCCTTGGAGGCTGAATGCCCAGTTGTGATGATTTAAGCCCTTTACTACTACTGCAGTTTCTTCTTCCTGCTAGCCTTTGGCCACTTTGCTGCCCAATTAACTTCTTCACCAGAGGGTGAAAAGAAGGGAAATGAGGTAGAACTAGAAGAGTCCCATTTTCAATTTCCTGGTGCCTCCAGCTAAGGATTTAGTAGAGGAGCCTTGATTATCAATAGCAAGGTGGAGTTCTAATGGAACAGAACAGCAAATCATATAGAGCCTGGCTATGAAGACAGAGAGACCTGACTCTATTTCTTCTGTTTTTTTTTTGGTCTTTTGGAGACAGGGTCTCCCTTTAGCCCCAGCTGGCCTCACTATGCAGACCAGGCTGAATTAACAGAGATCAACAACATGCCTCTGCCTCCCAAGTGCTGGAATTAAAGGAGTGCACCACCACACCTGGCCTGGCTCCTTTTCTTAATAGCTGAGCAGGTTACTTAGCCTCCTTGCACTTCAATTTCTCCATTTTTAAGGCAGAAAGATTAACTTCTACATGGGGTACGTTTGTATGAAGACTCTGTAATAATGTATGCAAAGCCTGTGGTGCACAGCCTGGGAAATATAAGCCACTCAACAAACAATAGCTAACTAGCCTCAGTAAAATGGTCCTAGGCCTAATCACTTCACCCCTTTTGAGGCAGGGGAAACTGAGGCTTTATGTCAATGTGTGTTAGAACTGTAACAAAACTTAATATCTACTCAGAGCTTTTCATTTAAGGGTTTCAAAATAAAGAGTTCAACAAAGCAGGTGGTTAGCTCCAATTTATAGATCAAAAGGCAAAAGCAATCAGTTGCCATGGTCACACAGCTAGTGCTGGACCTACACAAAAACCATTCATCTCATTTGTATTCTACACATCAAAGGGAAAGGAGCCCACAGAGATCAGCAGCCTGACTATAGTAGTCTTGTCTAGGAATGGGATTCAGGAGCCTGGATGTCTCTTCTTCTCATCAGTTAAGTGTAAGTGCTGCCACACTTATGGCAAAATGCCACAGCTACCTGAGAGGTCTTAGAGACACAGGTTTCAAAAAGAATCTGAGAAAGAGACAGGGTCAAGTTAAAGTTTCATTTCTTTCATTTTTTTTCTTTTTCTTTTTGAGACAGGGTCTCCCTGTAGCTCCAGCTGTCCTGGAACTCACTATGTAGACCAGGCTGGCTTTGAACAGAGATCCACCTGTCTCTGCCTCCGGAGTGCTGGGATTAAAGGTGTGCACCACCATGCCTGCCTAAGGTTTCATTTCTTTACATATCCCTGCCCAACCCCAATCCTCCCAATTTAGTCTTCTGCTTTCTTCTCTTCATTTTCTTCCCTGATGCTATGTGGTTGGCAAATGTCCTTCTGGGAGAATGAATAAAGGCTGAGAGATTAAAGTATTTGAAGGTTAGGGGCTGGAGAGACAGCTCAGTGGTTAACAGCACTGGCTTGCAGAGGACCCAGGTTTGATTCCCAGTGCCCATGAGGCGGATAACTGTCTGTAACTCTAGTTCCAGAGGCTCTGACAGCCTCTTCTGATTTCTGTGGGTACTGTATTACACAGGTGCACGTACACACATGCAGGCAATACATTCATACATACACATTAAATTAAAAAAAAAAAGTCAGCTTGAGCAAAGGGTCCTGACTAAGCTGCCTGAAGTCTGTAGAAGGAAGAGAAGCAAGAAGCAGGAAATTGCCAGGACTGTGGCCCTAAGGACACAGGTACAGTAGCTACAGCACAAGACACAGAAGCAAGGTCTGCAAGTAAACACATGTGCATCTGTGTCAGGAAAGCAGATGGGGCTTTGTCCCGACCTGGTGAGGGGTAAGTTCGGCACCAGTATTCACATCTACGAGCTGGAAGAATAAGGCGAAATTCTGGTGGCTGTCTGCGATGAATGTGCCCTTGGCTTTGGCTGGGTAGGTCACCCTAAAAGAGACATTATAGAGTCAGTCTTCAGATAGCATCTGTCTAACAGAAAGGATCTAACCTCCGAGTTATTCCCCAATCTTCCCTTCCCTATTTTACCACTGCTGTGGTGGACCAACTGATGTACAGAAATGTCTCTGGACTAAAGGCAAAATGGATCAATAAATGCAGGACTGAAAAAAATTGTTATGTTTTATTTTGATTTTTGGTGGTGCTGGAGATGGAACCCAGGGCTGCATGCAGGCCAGGCAAGGTCAACCAGAAAGCTTGACCAGACCACTAAGCTACATTTCTAGCCTCAAACCAGTACTGAGAAAAGCAGAGAGAAAACTTTAATCAGGGTCTAGGGAAGACGCTCTGTGCAGAGCTTGTACCTCCAACTTTCATCATTTCAGTGATCTGTGCTCTCAACAAAAGCTACTCTTGTGCTTGCGAGCCCATGTGCACCTCCCTAGGGCTGGCAGAACTGCAGGGAAGTCATTTTGGGTTGATGCTAGCAGTATGTGAGGTCAGCAGATGAAGGAGGAGAATGGGATGCAGAGGAAAAAAGGGAACACTGAACTTTTCTTTTTATTCTTTATTTCCTGGATTTTTTTTTCCCCTGCCCTGAAACTGGGCTTTAAAAAGTCATTTTTCTTAAGAAGGCAGACTTGATGAGGAAAACTGCTCTCTCCGTGCCTTTCTCCTGGAATTTAAGGGAAAGATGGCCAAGAGATCAACACGTTAAATGGTTCTGACTTTGTTTTATATCCTGGGTTTATATTTACTCATGAATATCAACTCTTCATTTCTACAGAGAACTAAACTCTGCAAAGCACCCTTATAGATTTTATTTCAGTGTATTCTTTTTTTTATTTTTGGTCTTTTGAGACAGGGTCTCCCTATAGCCCCAGTGGGAACTCGCTCTGTAGACCAGGCTGGCCTTGAACTCACAAAGATCCGCCTGCCTCTGCCGCCTGAGTGCTAGGATTAAAGGCGTGCGCCACCACGCCCAGCTTATTTCAGTGTATTCTAAAATCATGCTCTTATATCCAATATCACTTCAGTAATAACCAAGTCAGAGACAGAAAGTCCAGATCCACTTGACTTAAAAGCGTGAGGCTGGCTTACAAGCTTATAACCCCTGGTTTCAAAAAACCTCAGGGTTCATTTGCCTCTATCGCCACTCCAGCTGAATAACCTTGGGATCTGAACTAAACCTAGAGAAACAGATGAGCTTCTTCTCCAAATACAGATCAAGGGGAGGCTGACAAATGGGCTTTATTAGGCATTCTGGTCAACTCTGATCAACTGTTAGTGGTTACCCAGAAGGCGAGGTTAAGAAAAGATTCTGGGCTGGGTGTGGTGACACTGCAGCACTTGGGAGGCAGAGACAGGTGGATCTCTGAGTTCAAGGCCAGCCTGGTCTGCATAGCAAGTTCCAGGTCAGCTGGGGCTACAGAGATGGCTCAGGGGTTAAGAGCACTGACTGCAGAGGACTAGGTTGCATTCTAAGCACCTACATGGTGCCTAACAATCATCCTTAACAAAACCATCCTTAACTCAGTCCCAGGGGATTGAACGTTCTCTTCAGACCTCCGTGGGCATCATGCAACATAGGTGTACTTACATACATGCAGGCAATATACTCATACAAATAAAATAAAAATAAAAATTTTTTTAAAATTATTTTATTTCTTTGATGTGTAGAGTGTTTGCCTGCATGCATGTATACTGTGTGCACCATGGAGGTGAGAAGAGGGCACTGCACCCCCCCCCC
>VZQC01015242.1:131038-144226 GCA_009823505.1 Rhizomys pruinosus | reverse complement strand
GGGAGGGAGGGAGGGAAGGAAGGAAGGAAGGAATGAAGGAAGGAAGGAAGGAAGGAAGGAAGGAAGGAAGGAAGGAAGGAAGGAAGGCAGGCCAGCCAAGAGAGCCTGGAGTCGGAGCCTAGGCAGATGGAAAGGAGAAGGAGCTTTTGCTGTCATTTATTATGCTACAGATAAGGCCTCTTAAAGGGAACTATGATAAAATAATGTGGATTTTAAAAGTTCAGGACACAAAGTAAAATAATTTCTACCCAAATTATGTTCTACTGAATAGATCAGATCAGATGTCTGTGCCCAAAAGGTCATACACGAGGCAGATGACTAGCATCCCAGAAAATACCATGTTTTCTACCAAACTTCAAAACATGCACTTAATTTACCTGGTAAGTAAGGCCCTACTTTTGTAAAGGTCAAACCTTCTAACTGTTTATTCTTTTCATTTAAAGGGAATGTCAAAGGAGTCTAGCTGAAATCTCCAAAGGCAAAATTAGGGTACCAGGAGCATCAAATAAATGACAGAGATCATAATATGTGGCCAAATAAATATCACAATATACTACAAAGCGCATTATATAAACTATATTATAGAAATAAATGAAGGAGAAAGGGCAGTTTACTTTTTTTACAGAATTCCAGTAAATAAATGTAGATGGAATCTAAGAATCTAAACTAGATACAGAACTCAGGTAAAAGCAGGAGGATGAGGAGTTCAAGGCCAGCTTAGAGTAGGCACAAAAGTCAATAGAGCAGATAATCAATGCTTTATGCATTGGTCATTTCTTTGCAAATATTAACACAGCAATAGAGGCGACAAGAAAACACCTACCTCTACAGTGTTGGCAATGTAACGGTTATCACCTTCAACTATGACAGAGAAGTCATAATAACCACTGGAAAATTTAAAGTCCTTGAAGTTTAGTTCAAAAAGATCCCTGTTAACAATGACAGCAGAAATTCAGAGAAAAGTCAGGAATATATCAAACTGGTTACAAAGTATCTTCTTGACATGGTTGAGGGCTGCACCAATGCCTTCTAGCCCCACCCTGCAGACTCAGAATTAGTGTGGAAAAGAGAAATCATGGAAAATTACCTCCTCTCCTAAGTACCCAAAGTTTCCTTTCCCTCTCTCCCAGGTCTTAAGAGTCCACTTCCCTGTGATACCTTTTTGTAATTCAATGCAAAACAGGCAAATCTATAGTCTGATTCAAATTATATTTTCTTGGTGCTGGGGACAGAATCCAGAGCCTAGAGCATGCCACACAAGTGCTCTTCCATAGAGTCTCAGACCCCAGTTAAGCTTCCAAAAGCAAACGAAACAAGGAAACAGCCCCAAGTGTTCAAGAATGCTGGTATAAGGAAGTGTAAGTTCCTGATATTGGTTTTGAATGATATGGAGTACTTTCACTTAAAAAAAAAAAGTAAATTTTATTTTAAATGGTAAAAGGTAAAGACTTCCTAGGGCTAACAGAAAAATTCCAATGGTTCTTACTACTCCACTAGCCATCCCTAAAAGTGACTATGCTTTGTCATTTCCTATACGGGTCATGACCCTATTGTATAACTCTGGAATACATTTTCTCTCTAATAGTCTAACCCCCTAATCTCAATCTCAGTAGTTTATCAAAGTTTTATACAAAACCTAAGTCTTAATTTTTTATTTTTATTTATTTAAGATATTTTATTTATTATTTCTATTTTATGTGTAGAAGTATATGGGTGGATGTATGTTAAATACACCCATGTTGTGCAATGCCTGTGGAGTCAGAACTGGAATCATGACCAGTTGTTAGCTGCCATGTGGATGCTGGGACCTGAACCCAGGTCCCCTGCAAAAGTAATCAGTGCTCGCCAGGTGTGGTGGTGCATACCTTTAATCCCAGCACTTGGGAGGCAGAGGCAGGCGGATCTCTGTGAGTTCAAGGCCAGCCTGGTCTACAGAGCGAGCTCCAGGCCAGCTGGGACTGTCTCAAAAATACAAAAAACGGCCAGGCGTGGTGGCACATGCCTTTAATCCTAGCACTCGGGAGGCAGAGGCAGGTGGATCTTTGTGAGTTCAAGGCCAGCCTGGTCTACAGAGTGAGTTCCAGGGCAGCTACAGGGAGACCCTGTCTTGAAAAGACCAAAAAAAAAAAAGTAACCAATGGTCTTAATGGCTGAGCCATCTCTCTAGTCCTGACTCTTAATTTTTGAAAAGTTTACATAGGAAGACTATGTAGCCACTAAAATTATTATATACAAGTATTTAATCCTGTGGGGAAACTGTTCATGATGCACAGTTACAGACTATAATTCAATTTTTAAAGATGCATATACACTGCAAAAAAACTGACAAAAAACTGGACAATGTCAGCAGTAAAGACCAGGTATAGTGGTGTGCACCTTTTAATCCCAACACCTGGGAAGCAAAGACAGGCAGATCTCTGTGAGTTGGAAGCCAGCCTGGTCTACACAGTGAAATCCTATCTTTAAAAACTTAAAAAACGGGCTGGAGAGATGGCCTAGCAGTTAAGAGCGCTGACTGCTCTTGCAGAGGACCCGGGTTCGATCCCCAGCACCCACATGGTGGCTAAGAACCGTCTTTAACTCCAGTTACAGGGGAATCTGACGCCCTCTTCTGACCTCCGTGGCACTGCACGACACAGTACATTCACACACAGAAATAAATGAATAAATAAAAAACAAAACAAAACGGGGCTAGAGAGATAGCCTAGTGGTTAAGAGCACCAACTGCTCTTGCAGAGGACCCAGGTTTGATCCCCAGCACCCACATGGCAGCTGAGAACCGTCTGTAACTCCAATTCCAGGAGAACTCCAGTTCCAGGGGAATCCAAGACCCTCTTCTGTCCTCTGCGGCATTGCACGACACGGGTGCACAGACCTACATGCAGACAGTACATTCATACACATACAAAAATAAATAAAATTAAAATTAAAAAAAAACTTAAAACAAAACAAAACCCTTAAAAACAGGGCTGGAGAGATGACTCAGTGGACCTGGGTTTGGTTCCCAGCACCTGAATGGCAGCTAACAATCATCTGTAACTCCAGCTCAAGGGGATCTGATGTCCTCTTCTGTCCTCTGTGGGTACTGCATATATCCATTTATATACAAGCAAAGAAAACATTTATACCCATAAAATACTTTTTAAAGTGGTTAAAAATATTAGCAGCAGATATCTCTAGAGAGTAGAATTATAGACAATTTGTTTGGTGTTCTTATTTTTTTAGAATGCAATATTTGTTTATCAGATAAAAATAAAATTTAAAAGTAGGAACATAGGACAAGACAGAGCCAAATAGAAAGACAAGGAAGGAAATAGGGCAAAATCTAGTTTTAGAGAGCTCTCTTTTTTATATCCAACTTTGATTTTATCAAATTAGGCAAATTTGGTTTTATGATCTAAGTACCAGCCTATGACTCTTTCCCTGACTGAAGTTTAACTTTCCAAAACCTGTGGCTTGGTGTCCTTTGCACATCCTTACCCTGCAGGAGTGAAAGGCGTCTTGTGGAGGACAGTGGCTCTGGAAGTGGCAGACTTGGCATGTTCCAGCTGAACAGTGGCTTGAGTTAGAGGCTGAGATAAAACATTGGTGACCTGCAACTAGAAAAAGAACAAAACAAAACAAAACCAACGATTGAACAAACAGCAGTGACAACTCAGAGGAGAACATGTGGTCTCTAGGGTGCACAATAACTAATTTTATTTATTTATTTATTTATTTATTTATTTATTTATTTATTTATTTATTTATGTACTCATTCTGTGTGTGTTGCATGCAGGTATGCACACTTGAATGCATACCCAGGGAGGTCAGAGGACACCGGGCAACCTCTTCTACTGCTCTACACCTTACTCCCGGAGGGGGTTGCTCACTGAACCTGGAGCATACTAGTTTTCAGTGGCAAGCCTTGGCCATCTCTAGCCACTGCCCTTCTAGCTCTGGAGTTATAGATGCACCTGACCACTCCCAACTCTTTATGTGGGTGCTGGGGATCTGAACTCCTTATCCTTGAGTAGCAAGTATTCTGTCTTGAGCCATATTTCCCACTGCAATGACTATTACTTTTTCAAATCTACTATACATTAAATACTAAGCTAGACTCTTTATACATAACTTCTGTCAACTGTAAAATGTAGATCACATAATCCCTAATTCACAGATGAAAAAACTGAAGCCGAGGACTGCCAAAGGCCATGTGATCACAGTAGGGCCAGGATTCAACACCCTAGTCTTCTACAGCCTCAAGTCAAGTCTTTTCCCACAGTGTTCTCTACCTTGACTCAGAAAGAAGCGTATTAATGAGGTTATTTCTCAGCCTGTTGAGAGACCTCTCTACATCTTGACTTACAGATGCAGAATGCAACTATGTTACAGACTTATTGAAAATCTATGCTATTTACAATCTTCAGGAAAATTTTTTTCTTTTTTTCCAAAACAGCCTGAAGGGGTTGGAGAGATGGCTCAGGGGTTAAGAGCAGTAGCTGCTCTTCCAGGGGACCTGGGTTTGCTGCCCAGCACTCCCGGCTTCTGCAAGCAATGCATGCTGAGGTGTACTTATATACATGCAGGCAAAACACAAAATTTAAAAAACAAACAAACAACAGAAAGAAAACACTTAAAAGCATTTGCGCCTTGTTCTCCAGTGGTCCTGTCCCCACGTCCAGAATGAGCTTTGCTAGGGCTCATGAAGGCTTCATCGGGCTCTGTACTACAAACTTCTGAAAGCTTTGCACAGGAATGTCACAGAATGGCACTCTTGGGGAGGGAGGTCATACCCGCAGGACAGCCTGTTCATGAGTATCAGAAGCAGAGCCTTCAGGTACGACTATCACTGGCACATGGTAGCGATTCTGGGACAATGCAGCAGCAGCAGAGGCCACACTGAAGGCTTCTGAGAGAGACTCAAAGTTCTTCTTGCTGAAGATCGTGTTCATCAGCTGGATGACCTGATCCTGAAAGCAAAAGGAAACATAATTCAGCTCTCCCTCTGGAGGAAGTAATAACCTCCCTTCCTTTCCACTGGCTTCAAGTCATTCCTTGTATGTTAGCACTAGAAACATTAATCCAAATGTGGGGTGTGGAGGGAGCAAATATGCTGCATTTAAACTTAAACTTGAGCTTGACAGCTTGTTTTTTGCTGTTTTTAAAACCCATTTCCTATTTTAAACCTAAGTTCATGCATTTACTTCCTTTTTTTGGTCTTTTTGAGACAGGGTCTCCCTGTAGCTCCAGCTGTCCTGGGACTTGCTATGTAGACCAGGCTGGCCTTGAACTCACAGAGATCCTCCTGCCTCTGCCTCCCAAGTGCTAGGATTAAAGGTGTGTGCCACAATGCCCGGTGCTTCTTAATCCTTTAAAGAATGCTTTTCTTTTTAAATTTTATTTATTATTATTTTTGTCTTTTTTATTTTATTTGACTTATTTTTGTATGTGTATGAGTGTATTGTCTGCATGCAGGTCTGTGCACCCTGTCGTGCAATGCCACAGAGGTCAGAAGAGGGTTTCAGATACCCCTGGAACTGGAGTTAAAGACGGTTCTCAGCCGCCACGTGGGTGCTGGGGATTGAACCCAGGTCCTCTGCAAAAGCAGTCAGTGCTCTTAACCACTAGGCCATCTCTCCAGCCCCCTATTATTTTTGTCTTTTAAGACAGGCCTATGGCCCCAGATGTCCTGGAATTCACTATGTAGACCAGGCTGACCTTGAACTCACAGCAATCCACCTGCCTCTGTCTCCCGAGTGCTGGGATTAAAGGCATGCACCACCATGCCTGCCTTATTTACTATTTTTATTTTATGTGTATGAGAGTATTGCCTGCACGTATGTAAGTGCACCCATGTTGTGTGGTCCCTGAGGAAGTCAGGAGAGGGTGTTGGATCTCCTAGAACTGGAGTTACAGATGGTTGTTAGCCACTATATCAGTACTGGGAATTGAACCCATGTCTTCTGCAAGAGCAGTCGGTGTTCTTAACTGCTGAGCCACCTCTCAAGTCCCTAAAGAATGCTTTTCTAGGGCTGGAGAGATGGCCTAGCGGTTAAGAGCGCAGACTGCTCTTGCAGAGGACCCAGGTTCGATCCCCACACCCACATGGCGGCTGAGAACCGTCTTTGACTCCAGTTCCAGGGGAATCTGACGCCCTCTTCTGACCTCCGCGGCATTGCACGACATGGGTGCACAGACCTACAGACAGTACATTCATACACATAAAAAAAAAAAAAAGATTGCTTTTCTATGCATTCTAATGCAAGGTACTTCCAACTACTGAGATAATTGGGTGGAGTATAAAATTCTCCAAACAGTTGGGCTGAAGAGATGGCCTGGTGGTTGAGAGCGCTGACTGCTGGTCCGGGGTTCGATCCCCAGCACCCACATGACGGCTGAGAACCTCTTTAAAAAAAAAAAAAAAAAAAAAAATTCCCCGAACAGTAACCATTCATTATAGGTTCTTTACATGTACTGTCTCAAATCAGGACAATACCTTGCAAAACATTTATCAATGTTTTCCAAATAAGGAAATGGAGATTAAAGAAACTAATGCATTTGAAGTAATTACAACAAGTTTTAACACAGAAGGAATTCAAAGGTAGGTTTTTTTTTGTTCCTAAAGGCCTGCCACACACACACACACACACACACACACACACACACACACACACAAATCTGTTCTTTCCCAATCCCATAATCCTTTCAGCTAAACGATCTTTTCTCCTAACCAATCTCCAACAGTAATCCAGGTTAAATATGCATTTATGAGAACAAATTTTGTGGCCAGTAGAAAGAAAGTAAAATAACTCCATTAAGAACCGGTAGGCTGCTTAGAAGAGAGAACTAAAAGTAATTTTAAAACAAGTGGAACCTAAAAGACATTATTAAAATTCTGGAGACTGTTTACTCAGGAGGAAACATTTTCTACTTCAATCAGTTTTGTTTTTTAAAATCTACCATCTAACAAAAGAGCTCCCTTGTTCCCGACAGTGTTATTCACAGTCGACATGAAATAATTTTCTGTAATTGTACCAATTACATTTTTCCATCACTAGGTTGTTGACATGTTAAAATGGGTGACTGTTCACCAGAATTGGTATATCAAAAGCAGTGACAGCAAAATTACTTCAGCCAAATACCTGGTTAGTAATAGCTTGGAAATAAAGCAAAAAAAAAAAAAAAGTTTAAGTTGTATTATTAGCATGTCACAAAGTCTATCTACCTCATGGTAGACAGAAGAATCCCAAATAATTTATACCCCAAGACCCTGATGAGCCCTCAAAGTTTATCCTACAAGAAATAAAAAGAGTGTGATATTTCTAGCACTCTTACACTTAGGATGAAGGAAAAGAAACACTAAGAATGCAAATACATGAACAAATTCTTAGATCCTATGCTCTGAAGAATATATAAAATTAATTCAAGTTATCCAAAATAGACATTATTTACTGTTTAGAGAAATTTTCATAATACACAAAAAATAAAAATCTTAAGATTAAGTGAAAAACTTTCCTCTAAAAATGTAAATAACGGCAGCTTGCATTTTAGATTCAGGGCTGGCAACCTTCTCACACATGGGGTACACGTTTGAGTAGAACACAGAGAAGGTTCCCACTCAAAAAGATTCCCCCCCCCACATTCTATCCAAGATCTACAAAAACATTCAAGTTAACAAGCTTTTTTTTTTTTCCCCACAAAAGAGCTACAGTAGGAAACAAGCTCATCTGAAAAAAAGAACATCAACTCTTGGTAGTATTTGTAGGCACACATGCTTCTCAGTAAACTATGTCAATTAGCTGAGATCAGTTGAATTTAGCCATTGCTGAGGATGAAAGGGTGAGAAAAGAACACGGTCAGAAGAGGGTGTCAAGCAATTTTGAAGTCCAGGACACTTTCTGGAGAAAGAATCTGCAGGGGCCACCAAAGCAGAAAATACTCAGGAGATAAGCAACAAGGGCTAGCAGGATGAAAAGGACCAAAGCAGAATGATACATGTGCCCTTGTCCTTCCTTCATGACATGAATGTGCTCATGTAAGCAAGGGGGACAACTTCTTTACAGGTCTGCCACACTGATAACAAGTTTCCTAATACAGGCATTCTGTCTTCCTGCTTCTTGTTCTTAAAGCCTAACCTAAATCATGAATTGTCCATAACACCCCAAGGTGTGATCTAATATCTCTCACTGAAAACAGCCACCCTTGGCAGAAAAATGTGCCAATGCCTCTAAGTTTCATGTTTGAGAGTCATTACACAGGCACCTCCTTAATGGATGGTTCCGTCCCCACATGGTCCATGAGCTTGTAGGTGGCTGCGACAAACAGTGCTGTCGTTTCTAGTCCCTCTTCAAACTGGAGATACACACCTCCTAGTTCATCCAGACGAGCAACAAGGTCCTGCCACAATAAAATGGAAGCATGTTAGAAGACAAGTCATCATAGAAGTGAGATACATAAAACACTGTCACCCTTGTGCACATAGTTCTGAGAAGTCCCATTAAATCTGGAGACCACCAGAGCTACTTGGTACTTAAAAAAAAAAAAAATGGGGGCTGGAGAGATGGCCTAGCGGTTAAGAGTGCCGACTGCTCTTGCAGAGGACCTGGGTTCGATCCCCAGCACCCACATGGCGGCTGAGAACTGTCTTTAACTCCAGTTCCAGGGAAATCTGACACCCTCTTCTGACCTCCGCGGCATTGCACAACACGGGTGCACAAACCTACATGCAGACAGTACATTCATACACATACAAAAATAAATTAAAAAAATGTGTAAGTAGAATGATGGAAAGCAGCATCTTTTGCAGCTCTGAGAATCCAGCCCCCTACATTTCTGCTCAAGCCTAAGAGCCAAGGCACTGAAGCACCAAGCAGTTTAGGCAGAAGGACTAAGTCTAGACTGCATGCTCCTAGGAAGCATAGGGCACAGATGGAGCCATGGCCATCCATTTGGATACCATGTACCAAGCACAGCACTTTCCTTTCTCTGAGATGATGAGACCCCACTGTTTACCTGGGCAGCAGCACAAGGCAGCTACTGTGCTGTGAACTACGCAGCAATGACACTGTCAGGACTACCTGTCATTGCTGGCTAAACCACTCCAAAGGGTAGGCCAAAGAGCAGAAAATCTTGGGTAAAGGACAGATCAATAGTAAAAACTGCCGTGAGCCAGGCATGGTAGCACATGCTTGAAATCCCAGCACTCGGGAAGAAGCAGGAAGATGGTGACTTTAAGGGTAATAAGGGTTACATAATGACATACAATCTCAAAATAAACAAACAACCTCACTCACAGTGGCCACTTGACAGGCACCTAATTAATCTACTAGTGCTCTTTGAACCTCACTTGTTCCTGCAACCACCATACAGGAAAATTGAGGTTCAGGGCAGGCACCTTGCTTAAGACACAAAGCAGTAAGTGGCAGAAAGAACTGTTTGAATAAGGGATTTGATATTCTCCAAACCTGTGGCCTAGTAGATTATCTCTAACTGGTAGCCTAATTTATGGTATAACTATATCAGCCTAACAAATACTCCCTAAGACACACCGCTTTAATACAAAGACCATAAGCATGCCATGAAAAGATATATAAGTGGCCATAATAAGTCGGGCATGTCTACATGTAAGACTATTCTAAAGGGTGTCAAAGACAGGAGCTGAAACCCCTTTGCAGAAACAGATTTATACCTCGATCTCCTCCACGATGTTCCTCAAGTCAGCCTGCTGGGATAGGTGGGATGCTGTCTGCAGAGCCTGGACTGTTCTGGAAGGTAAAGAGTACAACACTAAGACTAAGATTTAGTGATGTGCATAAGGGATATGTCCCGAGGGAGACAGAATACAACCCACATGTACTTGACATCTATTTGTACAAGATATCATTTGAGGCCAAAACAGCTGCTTGTTAATTTTTCTTACTCAAGGCCAAAGAAATACTGCAAAATTTACATTTGTAAATTGTTGGACAGAATTTGGAGAACCATTTCTGAAACTAGAGTAAAACTCAATGAGAGGAAAGACTCAGTAAACATGTCCTGAATGGTTCCCATTTAACCCCACTGGGAGACTGGGGTCAGGTATCCCTCAGGCACTCAAGAAGAGGAAAGGCACAGATTTAGCTTAAAACCAGTATTACTTTCTTTATACTATTTATTTAGTACTTACAACTTTATGAACATATATGTAAATATACTTCACTCTAACTAACAATGACATTGTACTGCCTAAATTATTTACTTAACCTTTTTTGGGGGGACAGGTCTTATGTAGCCCAAGCTGGCCTTAAACTTACTTAAGATGATCTTGAACTCTTTTGTTTGTTTTCATTTTTTTTTTTTTTTTGAGATAGGGTCTCCCTGTAGCGCTAGCTGCCCTGGCATTCACTATGTAGACCAGGCTGGCCTTGAGCTCACAGAGATCTGCCTGCCTTTGCCTCTTAAGTGCTGGGATTAAAGGCCTGAGCCATGACGCCCAGCTGTGATCTTGAACTCTTCTTTTTTTTTTTTTTTAATTTTTTTTTTTTTTATTTCTGTATATGTATGAATGCACTGTCTGCATGCAAGTTTGTGCACCCGTGTCGTGCAATGCCGCGGAGGTCAGAAGAGGGCGTCGGATTCCCCTGGAACTGGAGTTCTCCTGGAATTGGAGTTTCAGACGGTTCTCGGCCGCCATGTGGGTGCTGGGGATCGAACCCGGGTCCTCTGCAAGAGCGGTCAGTGCTCTTAACCACTAGGCCATCTCTCCAGCCCGATCTTGAACTCTTCATTCTCCTGCCTCTACCTCTCAAGTGCTGGGATCACAGGTGTACACCATTATACCAAGCTTATGTAGTGTTGGGGTTTGAACCCAAGATCTCATGTTATGAAATACTTTACCCACTAGGCTACATCCTTCAAGCACTATACCAACTAAGCCTCTTAGTCTCTAATTGATAAACATTTTCAACTAAGTCTTACACGACTGTTACTGACAATCCTTATTCCTATATGTGCAATTTAAATTTTTATTGAGGCGAAATTCACATAACAAAGTGATCATTATAAAGTGAACTTAGGGCTTGGGAGATAGCTCAGTCAGTAAACTGAATGCTGTACAAGCATGCGGACCTGAGTTTGATCTCTAGAACTCGTAAAAAGGCTAAGGATAGTGGTATGAACTTGGAGTCCCAGTGTGATGGAGGTGATGAGAGGCAGTGATGAGGGCTCACTGGCCAACCAGCCTAGGCTCCCAGATAAGACCCAGGCCAGTGATAGATAGACCCTAACGAGGTAGCTGCCATCTGAGCAATGACACTTGAGATTGACCTCTGACCTCCATAAGCACTCACACATGTAAACACACACACACACACACACACACACATGTGAATTAAATGGTACTTATTACAGCCACAATATAGATCCAAAATATTTCCATCAGTTCAAATAAAGTGCTATAGCCATTAAGCAGTACCTCTCCATGGGTGACCCAACTTCCAGCAACCTACTTCCATAGATTTATCTGTTCTGGATATTCTCATAAATGGAGTCACAGAATAGGTGACTTTTGGGCAGGGGGATGCTGGGGATCAATCTCAGGTCCTGTGCATACCAGGCAAGCATTCTAGCACTGAAATATCTCCAGTCCCCAACATGAAACCTTTTGTGACTAAGCATGCTTCTGAGGTTCATCCATGTTGCAGCATGTATCATTCTTGCTTGTTTTATTCATATATTTTAATTTATTTAAGAATACACACACACACACACACACACACACACATATTTTTTTGTCTTTTCAAGACAGGGTCTCCCTGTAGCCCCAGCTGTCCTGGAACTCACTCTGTAGACCAGGCTGGCCTTGAACTCACAAAGATCCACCTGCCTCTGCCTCCCAAGTGCTAGGATTAAAGGTGTGTGCCACCACGCCCAGCTTCAAGAGTATGTTTTTATAAAATAGCCCTTTTAAGATGAAATGTGACAAGTGTGGATATACAGATTTTTGTATTAGATTCTTTTCTATTAATGCAGATAGTCTAAAAGCCTAGATGTTTCTATGGGTGAAATGAGGGAAGCTGGGGCCCCCTGGTGGTCATATGTTCTGCAGCTTCAGCACTAAATTGTTCCTTAAATCCTAAGAAAGATGCCAGGGGCCTTGTGTAAACCACCACTTATCAAGTCAATGTGTCAGGGAATGTAGAGCAAGAATCTGTCACTTATATTGAGATCATAACAATTTAGATTCCCTCCACGAAAAGCTAATTCCATTAAGATGACAAGTTGGAAAACAGGAGTCACACACAATTCAGGGAGGAAGAAGCCCCAAGAGTGTTCGATGACTCCTATGGGATGCTTCTTGTTATAAAGCACTTGAGAAAATGAAACCTGAACTTCCGAGCAAGATAAAGATCCCCCATCTGCCCATGATAAAATGCTGAGCTCAAAAGAGGTTATTGAGATAGGAAGGGGGGGTTGTGGGGTGCTTGGGCGTCGTGTGGGGTTTGGGGCTGTTGGGGGGTTGGGGCGTTTGGGTTCTGGTGTGGTGGTTGTGGGTGTGTTGTTTTGTTGAGTTGGGGTGTGGTGGTTGTATTTGGTGGGGTGGGGGGTTTGGGGTGGTAGTGTTTTTTGTGTGTTTTGGGGTGTGGGGGGTTGGTGGTGGGGATCCCTGTGACGAGGTAGGGGTAAGGCGGCGGCGGGGGCGCGGCGGGCGCGGGGGGGGGGGAGGAGAGAGAGGAGAAGGAGAGGCGAGAGGGGAGACAAGAGAGGGGAGAGAGGGAGGAGAGGAGGGAGAGAGGGAGAGGGGGCGAGAGAGAGAGAAAGAGAAAAAAAAAAAAAAAAAGGAGGAGGGAGGGAGGGGGAGAGAGAGAGAGAGGAGGAAGGGAGAGGGATACAAGGGGGAGAGGGGAGGGGGAGAGAGAACTTTTAAATTAAGATACCATTTTTCTCTTCTTTGGAGCACTGAGTGCCATGCTGCTAATGACCTCAGAGTTTTATTAAACGAATCAACCCACTTTAGTAGGAAAAGTTTTATCACTGGCTTTAATTACTTATTCCCCAGCCAGCAATTTTCTTCTTTGGAATATTGTGTGCAACCAGATCCTGCCCTGATAATATACAGCAGATGGTTCAGAGAAATTAGTTTATGAAAGTAATCTTTTCAAATGGCTCATTCTAATTTACAAATATTTAAGTCTTTTTAAGACAAGTTTATTAACTTCTACTTCCTAA
>VZQC01015242.1:116731-128786 GCA_009823505.1 Rhizomys pruinosus | reverse complement strand
AAAAAAATACGTTATCGCTTTTTTTTTTTTTTTTTGCTTTTTTTAGACAGAGTCTCCCTGTAGCCCTGGCTGTCCAGGAACTCATTATGTAGACCAGGCTGGCCTTGAACTCACAGAGATCCGCCTGCCTCTGCCAGGATTAAAGGAATGCACCACCACACCCAGCCTAAGATGGTTCTTAGCCTCCATGTGGGTGCTAGATTCAAATCCCGGTCCCCTGCAAGAGCAGTCAGTGCTCTTGACTGCTGAGTCATCTCTCCAGGCCCACATTATCACTTTTAAGTTTAGCAAACATGGAGAAGTCAGTTACCAGATTCCCATTTATAATAAAGAAAATGCTGCTCAGTCTTTTTATTAAGCTGGAGATGGTGGTGTGTGCTTAATCTAAGTATTTGGAAGGCAGAGACAGATGAATTCTTGGAACTTACTTAGCCAACCAGCTTAGCCTATTTGGCAAACTTCTGGACAGAAGAGACCTTATCTCAAAAAAACCAAGGTGGCTGGCAGGGCGTGGTGCCTCACACCTTTGATCCCAGCACTCAGGAGGCAGAGGCAGGTGGATCTCAGTGAGTTCAAGGCCAGCCTGGTCTACAAAGCAAGTTCCAGACCTACAAAGTAGAATCTACCTGCAGAACAAGACCTGAGGCACCTATGCTTCACATACATGTACACCCCACCACCTACACACATATGAACATGAACACATATATTTGTACATATCTACACACACACACACACACACACACAGAGGGCTTCTTCAAGGCACTTGTCTTTTAATTATCCTTTTATAGAGGACCAGAGTGTGATTTCTAGACTATTCTATTCTCTGAGTGAGTTATGTCTCCCACCAGATGCTCTATCTTACAACCCCAAGGGATCCTATATGGCCCCCTTATTTACAGAACCCACACTGCCAGTATCTCCCCAGCCCTAGCTGAGCCTCACCATAAGCTGTATGTGGCTTACTGCCTCATTATCACTTGGTTAATCTACCCTTGCTCTAGCCTCTGACCTCAATGGTGACTGTCTCTGTATGATGGTGGATTTACACTGCCTCAACAGCTTAAAGAAGGCACGTCTGTGTGAGCTCTATAAGGACATGGACTGGACCTTGATGACCTTGCTATCAGCCACTTGGGCCAGGGAGATGGCTCAATTGGTAAATGTGTGCCATGCAGACAAGAGGACCCCAGTTTGGGCTCTAGCACCCAAGGAAAAGCTAGATACAGCATTGATGAAATGGAGACAGGTTGGAGCTCACTGGCCAGTCAATCTAGCCAAATCACCGAGTTGTGAAAAGGACACTTCATATTCATCTCTAACTTCTATATGCACACACAATGAACATGTGTACACACATATACACAAAATATACTATTGGTCACATCTAGCAGAGCAGGCAGCACACAGCAGGTGTCTAGGATGGTACCCAACACAAATGAATCCCCAAACTGCTCAAAGTGACAACTCACGCCAGCACAGTCTCCTCCTTGCTGAGACGAGCAGTGAGGGCACCAAGGGCTTCCTGGGATGCCAAGGGAAGACCAAAGCCACTGAGCGCTGCAACGGCATGGTAGATCTGTGCAACAGAGGAGTCTTCACTGACTGCCGCCAGAAGCAGATCTTTGGTATCATTTGAAACAGATATCTAGGAAAGGATTGGCAGGCAGGTTAGAGCAGGTACTAGCAATCTTCAGCAGGCACACTGACAATGGCATGAATGCAGCTGGCAAAGCCATGCCCACCCAGCACCTGCCACTCCCCTTTAGTCCCCAGACTCACATGTACATAAAGGGTCTGCACAACCTCCCAACAGATGCTAACAAATTGGTTATTTACTTAAAGTGTTCCCTTATGTTAAACAGAATGGTCTAGAAATCTGAGGTGGGGTGCAAAGAATGCTTTAAAATGTTAAAGGAGAATGAAAAGCAAAATTCAAGGCTTCCCAGAAGTTAAGAATGATAAGAAAATTACAATGAAAATTTAGAGGAAAATCACACTTACAGTAAAAAAACAAAACAAAACAAAAAACCAGGCAAATACCAATGGTTTCTCATTGTTAAAAATATTAATAATTGAGCCGGGCGTGGTGGCACACACCTTTAATCCTAGCACTTGGGAGGCAGAGGCAGGTGGATCTTTGTGAGCTCAAGGCCAGCCTGGTCTACAGAGTGAGTTCCAGGACAGCTGGGGCTACAGGGAGACCCTGTCTCGAAAATACCAATAAAAAAAAAAAAAAAAAAAAGGATATGCCCATCTTTAAAAATAGACTTTACTGTTAACAACAACAACAACAAAACTGTGTAGAAATCTGGACTCACCTCACACCCTGAAAGGACCTGGCTGGACTGGGCAGCATAGAAGAGGGAATCCACGTTGTTGGGATCAAGGTTAGACTTGATGAAAGTACATGCTTTCTAAACAAGGAAGAAAGGTAAGTGGTGACATACAAAGTAATTAGGAAGGTGAAAGTGTGTGGGGTGATAAATAAAAATGTAATCCACTGGGGCTGGAGAGATGGCCTAGCGGTTAAGAGCGCCAACTGCTCTAGCAGAGGACCTGGGTTCGAGCCCCAGCACCCACATGGCAGATGAGAACCTCTTTGACTCCAGTTCCAGGGGAATCCAATGCCCTCTTCTGACCTCCGCAGCATTGCATGACACGGGTGCACATACCTACATGCAGATAGTACATTCATAAGCATAAAAAAAAAAAGTAAACCACCTATGAAGGCTTAAAGTATGCATTATTCTAGATTTAATTTTGAAAAATATATTATTATTTTTATTTTATTTGTATGAGTACATTGCCTACATGTATATAGGTGCACCCATCAAGAGGGTGTGTCGGATTCCCCTGGAATTGGAGTTACAGACAGTTGTTAGCCACCATGTGTGTGCTGGGACCTAAACCTGGGTCCTCAGCAAGAGCAACCAGTGCTTTCAACCACTGAGCCAACTCTCCAGCCCCCTGGATTAAATATATATATTTTTTGGTCTTTGTCTCCCTGTAGCCCTGTACCCTAGCTGTCTTGGAACTCACTATGTAGACCAGGCTGGCCTTGAACTCACAGAGATCTGCTTGCCTCTGGCTCCCAAGTGTTGGGATTAAAAGCATGAGTCACAATGTCTGGATAGGTTAAAATTTTTGAGTAGTTATTTAAAAAAAAAAAAGTTATTTTCCATAGGACACTATTTCTTCAAATTGTTGACTTTACACAAAGAACAGCAGGCCTGAGGAGGGTAGAAACCACTTAATGAATGTCCAGCTCTACCTATGATGTGTCTTGGATGTCGCAATGCTCTTCTTTCTGATGAACATAAGGCCCCTCATAGCCATCATCATCATCATCATCCTCTTTAGCAGAAAAAAAGTCACTGGTACCTGAGCAGATGCATAGCCTGCCAAAGGTCACAAAGCTAGTCAGTGTCCTCTGATGCCACTTGTCCTGGAGTCTCTAATATGTCTCCAAAGCCAAGCCAGATTCAACATATCTAAAGTGACCTTAAAGTCTTCTCTTTCTTCACCTGGACTTCCCACCTCAGGAATAAGCATCCAACCTCCAAACCAGATTGTTCTTAACTATTCTCTTCCCTCTGAGGATACCTCTGTTTTATTTTTCCACCCCATATCACTCCTGGCTTGCTACTGCCTTAGGGCAGGTCCTTGCCATCTCTCACCTCAATTGTTACAATCCTCTTTTAACTGCCTCAAGATATTCAAACTATTCTGCATAAGACTAAATTTTATGAAATACAAATGTACCCAAATGTTGATTTAGCAATAAAGCCTTTCTGTGATTCCTCATTACTTTCAGACAAGATCCAAAGTTGCCAACATCGCACACAAAGCCTTCATCCCTATGCCCCCACCAGGCAGCTTCACAACTACAGACACCTTATAACCCCAGAATCTAACTCTCCACCTTCCTGCACTTTCCAACTGTACATTGGGTATTTTTGTCCTGTACCCTTTCCTTGTCCCTATCTATAAAACTAGGTCCTCCCTTACCTCCTCTCAGGGGCATCTGTCCCATACAGGCTTTGTTAACGCTCTTTCCATGATAGGTGACCCTTCTTTTCCCAAGCTTCCCAAATTACTTGCCATTGGTACTCAGTACCTTCCTCAGTGCTGGTTACCTGAGAGCACCATGCCCATCGCAATGAGTGACAAAACACTAGCGACTTCCACCAGTGATATCCAAGGGAGAGTTAAGTTTTATTACTCCAAGTTTTCAATAAAATATAGCTATTCAAAGTTCTATGGCCAATCCAGTGAAAAGTGGGTGCTTCTGGGATTGGGAGTGTAGTTCAGTGGGAGAATACAGGTTAAGAATGCACAAGGCCTGGAATTTGATCCCTAGAACTGCAAAAAAGAAAAAGTAGTACCTTAGGGAATATGATAAAGAGCAGAATGGGGCAAGCCAGTAACTGCTGCTTCCTTCCCTTCACAACCACTCTGTATTATGTTACACCATGCATGGCTTACTAAAAAAAAGTTAAAACAAATGAGCTTCCATTTGAATGCAATTGAAAGCAGAGGAGAGAAACAAAAGAAAATATGTCAGCTTGTATAAACTGGAAACTCAAGAGGAATCCTTTCCATAGAACACAGGGAAGCTAAAGAAGTGCTCTGTCGCCCTCTGGTGCTTTAATAATGGAAAGACAACACCAGGACCACAGCAATCTCTAGCTGAGCACTTCAGCTGTGTCACACAGTGTTCTAAGTGCTTCTTTGCTCCTAAACAATCCTATGCAGTAGACACTTCTGTCTTAAGTTTACAGAGAAGAAAAGGGAGGCATCAGAGAGGCAAAGCAGCTTAGCAAAGGCCACTCATCTCTCAACTGGGAGAACTTATTGTCAAATACCAGGCATCCTGGCTCAACCTGAACTTTACAACCTCCATCTCAAGAGGCTGCTAAATGATCTGTTCTGGAGTAAACCAGCCATCAGACCTGCTTTGATGCTTTGCAAGGACAACTCAAGATAAACATGGCTTCAAAGCCCATGATGTTGACAGCGCAGTTCTATCAACAGCAGGAGTGGAGCAACCTCACAAAACTTGCTCAGGATCTTTGGTGAGCAGCCCTCCCCTGGTGGGAGCTGAGGCTTCAGCTGGCCCTTCTAGGATATACAGGTTTTTTTTTTTTTGTTTTTGTTTTTTTTTAATTTCGGTATGTGTATCAATGTACTGTCTGCATGCAGGTCTGTGCACCCGTGTCGTGCAATGCCGCGGAGGTCAGAAGAGGGTCTCGGATTCCCCTGGAACTGGAGTTCTCCTGGAATTGGAGTTTCAGACAGTTCTCGGCCGCCATGTGGGTGCTGGGGATCGAACCGGGGTCCTCTGTAAGAGAAGTCCGCACTCTTAACCGCTAGGCCATCTCTCCAGCCCCGGATATACAGTTCTAACCTTAGGTGCCCTCCATGTTCCAGACACCTTAACTAGATGCTGAGCACCAATCCCCACTTCAGGTCGGCTCTCCACAGCTCCGTGTCCTGTATTAAAACTCCAAGGATCTCGACACCCTCATGAGCAAAGAATCCCTGTGCTCTTTTCTCCTCTCCTTCCCACCAGTTATCTGAACCTAATCAGGTACCACGTCCTAGAGGAAAGATAACACACAGTTCTCTCCAGCCCACCCTCTCCCTCACTTCCTCTACTATCAGCTCCTAGCCCTTTATTACCCCCAAGAGTGCGCAACCATACCCTCTACCATTGAGACAAGTTTCCATGCACGCTGCCTACCACACTTCCCAACACTTCTGCTTCAGCTGCCCAGGATACTAACTCCTAGCCAACATGCTAAGCACTAGTAAGGCCCAGGCTTTGTATAGGCCGCTCTCTCTACTATCAGGTTAGCTCATTTCTCCATCTCAAACTCATAATATATTCATAAAGTTAAAGACTTACTTAAAACAAAACTTCCCTTCATTCTTGTCTCTCTACCCATAGTGCCACTTTTCCAAGGAGTTACTTAGGTTTTCATTTCTCACCTCTGCTCTCTATAAGCCAGTTTCTGCCCCATCATGACACTGGTAGTGTCAAAGGCAAGGCTATTTTCCAGTACTCATTTCCTTCAACACTGGATAGACTGATCACTTTCTCATTCTGAAAACTGCCCGCTATGCTGGTTCTCTTTCCCTTTTCCACAGTGCTAGGGATTAAAAGCTTGTAGATGCTAGTCAAACACTCCACGACTTAGTCACTTACCCTCACACTCTGCTGGTTCTCCTCAGTTCCAAGCTTTTCTGTTTGCCCATCTAATATTATAGTATTCCAACTCCCAGACCCACTTTTTGTCCCACTTTCTGTCTACCTAGGAAACAATGGGCTCATCCCCACAGGGTCTTACAGAGGTTCCATGCAGATAATTCTCAGATTTCTATCTCCAGCCCAGACAACACATTAACCTTAACACAAGTTAAAGGCATTTGAGCTCAACGTAAGACCAAATTCACATTCTTTTCTGTCCAACCCAATTTTTTTCCAGTGTATGAATGCTTTGCCTGCATGTATATAAGAATACCATATGTGTGCAATACCCACAAAGGCAAGAAGAAGGTGTTGGATCCTCTAGAACTGGAGTTGCAGATAGTTGTTAGCCATTAGCCACCATGTGGGTACTGACAAGTGAACCTGGGTCCTCTGCAAAAGCAGCCAATGCTTAGCTGGGCGTGGTGGTGCACGCCTTTAATCCCAGCACTCGGGAGGCAGAGGCAGGAGGATCTTTATGAGTTCAAGGCCAGCCTGGTCTACAGAGTGAGTTCTAGGACAGCTGGGGCTATAGGGAGACCCTGTCTCAAAAAGACCCCCCCCCCAAAAAAAAAGCAGCCAATGCTCTTAACCACTGAGCTACCTCTCCAGCCCTATAGTGTTCCAGTTTTAACAGCCTGCCCACCAGCCCATGAAGGAAGGGCTGAAAGGCTGGGTGTTCTCCTATGTGGTCCTTTTGTAGTCAATCTTATCTCCACAAAGTAGGAGAGAAATCGCTCCAAAATACAAACTGTATCATGATACTCTTTATAACCAACTACTCTTTGAAAAAATATCAAAATCCTTCCTATGGCACCCAAGGCCATGTGGTTTGGCCCCAGCCCTTCTCTCTAGCCTCATCCTTTTCTCTAAACTCTGTCTGACATAAAGCCTCCATCCATTCTCTCAAACCTAACATTGGTCCTTTGCTCAGGCTATTTCCTTTGCTTGACAGCCCCACATCTTGCCTTTCAGTTAACTCCTACTTTGCCTTTAGCATTCAGATTAATCACACCCCCTTCAAGTAATAAGCAGCTACAGAGTGCCTGTAATGTACTCTGCACTAAAGATACAATCCTGTCCTCACAGAGCTATAACCTGGGATTTAAACCCAGAAATTTCCTGACTGGATCACAGTCCCTCTTTTACACTCATGGAAGTCCTTAATTTATAAGAGTATCTATCTTACCTTAAAATGTGCCAAACAAATAGTCATGAATCTATTGGGGCCTTTTTCCACTTTTAGATTACACATTGAAGATATGTAAGGACTCTCTTTTTTGCATTCAATATGAAATCCTCGTGGCCCAGCACACACCTAGTGCATAGCAGAAATCTACTACTTATTTGTTAAATGACTAAATGAATGGTCCAGCCAGCAGTAAGTGGGGACCGTTGGTAATTTTCCCTGCTGGAGGCTCTGACAGACAGGATAAGTGCTGGCTCCCTCTGCTGGACTCTCATGGTAATGTCCACAAACTACAGGTGCCCCTTAGTACTTGCAATCCTTAACTAAGATGCTTGTCTCTCCTTAAAGAAAATTGTATTTTTTGTATGGGCACAATGCTCAGCACACAGCAGTTCCTCCGCAAATGATTACTGCATGAAGAACTGTTTCATTTGCTTTTATTCTCAGCAATTCTCGGTGTGTAGTCCACAAATATTTTTATATATACTCAGTCCACACCAGACACTATGCTTAGTACTTTGTGCTTTGTATTTCATTTAATCATGCCAACCCTCTGTGAGGTAAGTTTACAAACAGGGAAACAGAGTGACATAAATGACCTGCCTACACTGTCTAATGGTTCCTGATTTCAGGTATTTGACAAATTATCACAGTTTCTGCCACAAAATATATCTCATTTACTTAATATTTTCATTAAAATAAATACAATTTCCATTGTTCTTAGTGTTTAACCTCCAGAGAGATGTTCTATAAATCAACTCTTATTCCATACTGCTACTGCCAAAGCTGCTTTCTATTCTCATATGAGCAGTTAACTCCATTCTTTTTTTTTCCAGTTTTTCTGTTAAAATTTCTGACAGAAACACATACAGACACACATCCTGCATTCCAAGCCTACTAAAATTTAATATTCCAGTTTTATTTGCTATACTTTACAATACAAAACCTCTGATAATTAAAACTGCTCTATTCCATGTCCCTCAAGCTGTTCTAACTCTCTCCTCAGGAGCTCCACATACTCTGAGGAAACAGGGCAGTGCCAAAAAGCACTACAAACAACAGTCTTTGCTAGGCATCGTCTCAACTTGCCTGAATAAACTGTCAACAGAAACAAAACTTCTTAATATTAAGAATAATTACAGGGGGCCAGGCATGGTGGTGCATGCCTTTAATCCCAGCACTCAGGAGGCAGAGGAGGCAGAGGTGGCGGCAGAGGCAGAGAGGCAGAGGCAGAGGCAGAGGCAGAGGCAGGCAGATCTCTGTGAGTTCAAAGCCAGCTCTATAGAGCTAGTTTCAGGATGACCGATGACTGGAGCTACAGGGAGACCCTGTCTCAAAAAGACCAAAAAAAAAAAAACAACTACAGGGGCTGGAGAAATGGCTCAGTAGTAAGAGCACTGGGTGCTCTTGCAGAGAGCCTGGGTCCAATCCCTAGCATTCACATGATGGCTAACAACTGTCCATAACTCCAGTTCCAGAGGATTCCATGCCTTCTTTTGACCTCTGTGGGCACTGAAGAACATGGGTGCACTTATACATATGTGGGTAATACACTCATGCATATAAAATAAGAACAAATAAACAGTTAAAAAGAAAAAAGAGTAACTACAGCTACCATGTGAATGCCCCTCTATGGCATACTCTGATTTCACTTTATTTCAGCAATGATTTAGTGAGGTAGGCTAAAAAATTGCCTTTTCACAGAACAGGAAAGCCAGAATGAAAACTATGGGTTAACTGATGGTGGTGCCCATACTCTTACATTCAAGCTAGAATACTTCTTTTTATTTTTTTAATTTTATTTATTTTTGTATGTGTATGAATGTACTGTCTGCATGTAGGTTTGTGTACCCGCGTCGTGCAATGCCGCAGAGGTCAGAAAAGGGTCTCGGATTGCCCTGGAACTGGAGTTCTCCTGGAATTGGAGTTACAGATGGTTCTTAGCTGCCACGTGGGTGCTGGGGATTGAACCCGGGTCCTCTGCAAGAGCAGTCGGTGCTCTTAACCACTAGGCTATCTCTCCAGCCCCCAAGCTAAAATACTTCTATGTGTTTACAAGTGTGTGATCATGAAAAAAAGTCTATTCCTTAATCTAGTCACACATATGAAGAAAACACTGGGCAGAAATGAGAGATGATTTTCAGGAAGAAATCTGAAAAAGCTGAATCACACACAGCAAGGATGGTCAAATTTTTTCTTATGAAGAGCCAATTAGTCAATATTCCAGCCAGTCTAGAAACTACTCAATATTATTGTTTAAGGCAGGAAAGTAGCAGTAGATGATATGTATATGAATGTGTTTGTATTTCAATATAACATCATTTAAAATAAAAAAACTCAAAAAAACAAACAAGCTTTGTCATGCAACAGAGGGCCAGGAACACAAAGGTCACAGATGGCCAAAGCATGGAGATTAGGCGTCTGCAAAGTGCGGGTCCTTGGACAGGACTCCTACATTAAGCTTTATCCACCCAGGGCTCATGGACCATTTCAGAAAAGGGGTCAGAAAGATTGTAAGAGCCAGGGAGGAGGTGCACGACCATATGGAAATAGAACCATATAAGCTCTGAGGACCCTGTTCATATGATCCTACAGCAGTGGCTGTCAGCATGCACAAGACCCATGCAAACTTAAGCAAATAAAACCCAGCATAGAATTGTGGAAATGAGCAGTAGGTCCCAATTTTAGCAGAACTATCGGCAGCTGATTACTGTTAGGTGAAGAACTGCTGATCATCTTAAAGCAAGAGACTCTGGATGGGCTGACTAGATCTCAGGGGATGAACTTGCACTGAGGAAGGCTAACTTGACACAATGGGCCTTCCCACAAATGAGACTGTATGAATTCTAGTTGTGGGGGGGCTGTGGAAGACTGCTAGTGGGGAAGGGGGAATAAAGGGGATTAAGATTGAGATATTCTGTATGAAATGCACAAAAATTCAACTTAAAAAATGAAAACATATATACACACATAAAACAAGCTTCAACAGACACAAATTTGACCATGGGGTGAGTCTGTCAATCTCTTACTATATGGCACTAACAGACTTGGTGGAGGAAAATTTATTTGACAATATAGACACATGAAGACTAACTCAAAATATCATATCCAGTGTCTGTGGCATATATGAAGCACTCCATAAATAAGTGGTTACTGATTCCAGCTATTCCAGCTTGAGATAAGACAAATTATGCCAGAAACCTAAGAAGCTCTGACATAAACACATAAACACACACACACACACACACACACACAAATCCCTTGGCTTATTGGCAAAACCAGGATATTTTTAGCACCAAAAAAAGTACTCACACAAACTGAAAGACAATGACATGGGCTACCAGCTCTGGCCTAGACAGAATTAAAGGTATTTAATTTACCTCTTCAACCAATAACCACAAAACTAAGCAAAATATATAAAGGGGAAACACTAGACAACAGATGGTACATTGTGATTCTTGAAAGTAAAAGGTAAAGGGAGTATATATGGAAGTATGTTACTGAGAAGTTCTTTCATTACTTGTGATATGGCAAAATACCTCAAAGCACACTATGACCAATTGAGTATGAATATGAAAATAAATAGCAGTCCTGAGGCCAGTGAGCTACTCAGCAGGTAAAGGCTCCTTCCATGGAATCTGATCTTCATTAGAGAACCTGTGGGGTGGACGGGGTTCCCTTCCTTCACCAGGTGGGTCCTGGAGACTGAACTGATTGTCATGCATTCCTCCTTTTCTACTAGAAGCACTGTATGGTCCTGAACACACACTGAGCATTCAAACACATGAACCTGTCAGGTTGAAATTATTACTTGTTACATTAGATTAAACATGTTTATTCCGAAACAAGAAGAGTTTGTTTATTTTTTCATTTATTTATTTTATGTGTATGAATGTACTGTCTGCATGTAGGTCTGTGCACCCATGTCGTGCAAAGCCACGGAGGTCAGAAGAAGGTGTCGGATTCCCCTGAAACTGGAGTTCTCCTGGAACTGGAGTTACAGACGGTTCTCAGCTGCCATGTGGGTGCTGGGGACGGAACCTGGGTCCTCTGCAAGAGTGGTCGGCGCTCTTAACCACTAGGCCATCTCTCCAGCCCCGGGTTTGTTTTAAGTACCCAAGAGGAACACAGTGAGATTAAAGTTCACCCGAAGCACTGTGTCCAAAACAAAACAGCTTTACCTTGACATCTGGCACTTGTGCGCCAAGGCGGCTGAGTCCCACAATGGAGTAGAAGGCAGACTCCAGGTTTGTGAAAGGGCGATCCAGCGAGGCTTTCAGTCTCTCCACATCATGCTTGGTGAGGTAGTGGGTGGGCGTCAGTGCCTGGGTGCTGGCTATGATTGTCAGGGCCACCAGGAAGACAGTGCTTGAACCTTGGAGGGAAATGACTGTTAAATACATGACACTCTGCTCATAAGTCCTTTTCACAGTCCCAACAAGGATGACCCAACCATGTGGAGAAGGGGAAGGGTGTGGAACCAGGTGTAGCCGAAAGAGGAGATGGAGGAAGGACCCTCACTCTATTGGAACAGTCTTCCCAGCAAGCTCTATAAATCTGAAGCATAAGACCATGGCCATTTTTTTTTTTTTTTTTTTTTTTTTTTTTTTTTT